>SSSI01009098.1:0-17892 GCA_004796505.1 Oryzaephilus surinamensis | reverse complement strand
GTTCTAGTGTTTAATTGTCATCATAAACAGTATCAGACGCATTGATATTATGAAAATTCTGGGATTTTTTATAGTTTTTATAAGTTTAGTCCAATTTATTGAAAATGCCAAAATTTTGGCAGTATTTCCTCTACCAGGATCAAGCCATTTCATAATGTTTGAAAGAGTATTAAAAGGACTGGCTCAAAAAGGACATGAAGTTGATGTTGTTAGTCATTTTCCATTAAAACAACCACTACCCGGGTAAGTACAAAATTTTATAATAATTAGCGCAATTAGCATTCAGTAATTTATTGCACCATAATACACAACTATTAACTTGCCATTTATGAAAATACTAAGTAAATCTCACTAAAATGATAAGATATTTAATTTAACCAATATAGTTCGTGTATTTGATCCTAAATAAGTAAGGTGAAATAAGAAATTCGACCTTTACTTTGCAGCAACTAAGATTGCTAGTGACCAAGCTTAGATAATCTAAGATAAAAATAAAATTTCACCATAACAAATAAATAATAAAAATTAACATTTACTAAGTAAATGTACAAAAGAAAAATGCCTATGCTTATAATATATGTACAAGTTTAGAATTAGATAATAATAATGAATTTAATTTCAGTTACAATGATTTAAGCATAAGAGGGTCGCAACCAATACTTGTGAATAATTTAACAGTTAACCAGATGCAGTTTACCCAACAGTATAGTATGATGCATTTTATGATAGGTCCATGTGGTGTAACCACGTGTGAGCTTGCATTTAAAACACCTGTTCTACAAAAACTTAAAAATACAACCAAAAAATACGATCTACTTATCACAGAAGCATTTTCATCAGACTGCATGGTGGGATTTGCACATTTATTTAAAATACCATTTGTTTCATTTACAAGCAGTGTGCATTTATCATGGAATAGCGACAGAATTGGTCTTCCTGACAATCCCTCCTACATACCAACATATTTCGTTAATTCTGGTGCTAAAATGACTCTGTCAGAACGACTGTACAATGTATACGTTTTAGTCCTCTCGAAACTTATGTAAGTTTTTACATAAACATTAAACATATATACTTTTAATGAAGTTTTCAAATATGCAACATGCAATTACTAAACTTCTTCCCGCAATATTAATTCAAAGTAAATTGTATGCGAAAATTTAACATCCTTATTTTCACGAGTATTGTCTAAAACTCACTTATGTTGTTTGCATTCTAATTATTCAATTAAATGAAACTACTTTAACATTGTTTGTAATTATCTAGTTAATTTTGTGCATAATTTTTTTTTAGGTACAAATTTAAATCTTATCCAGAAACAGACCAAGTTGCTAGAGATTTTTTTGGTCCTGATTTACCAAGTACTGAGGATATGGTGTACAACACAAGTATTTTATTTGTAAATAGTCATTTTAGTGCTAATCCACCGAGGCCAGCAGTGCCTGGGTTTGTGGAAATTGGTGGCGTTCATATTGAACATCCAAAGCCTTTGCCAAAAGTAAAAAACTCCGCATTTTTTTATTTGACTCTAAATTGAATTCCATTTTTACAGAAATTTGAAGACATTTTAACAACAAATATTAATAAAGGAGTAATCTTTTTCTCTATGGGATCATTAATTAAATCAGATTCATTTCCATTACATAAAATTCAAGCATTATTTGACGCTTTTTCGGAACTACCATATAAAATATTGTGGAAAGGCGAAAGAGAACATTATAAATCTTTAACCATACCAAAAAATATCCATTTCGAAAAATGGATTCCACAATTAGATCTTCTTTGTATGTAAAATAATATTTTCTTAAACATTTTCTCTCAAACTATATTTATTTGTAAAGGCCATCCAAGTATTAAATTATTCGTTTCGCATGGTGGATTAATGGGTAGTCAAGAGGCAATATATTGTGGCGTGCCTCGATTAGGTATACCACTTTTTGCAGATCAAGATTTAAATATACGAGAATCTGAAAGAATGGGACTGGCTATACGAGTTTCATACGACAATATTTCCAAAGACAATATATTAAATGCAGCAAAAGAACTACTTTCAAATCCCAAGTGAGTTTTAATAAAAATTGTGCATATAAAGTATAAGGCAGTAAAATTCATTGATATTTTAGATACAAAAGTAATGCTAAAAGAATTGCACAAATATTCAAAGATAGACCAAT
Source organism: Oryzaephilus surinamensis (assembly GCA_004796505.1). Classification (NCBI taxonomy): domain Eukaryota; kingdom Metazoa; phylum Arthropoda; class Insecta; order Coleoptera; family Silvanidae; genus Oryzaephilus; species Oryzaephilus surinamensis. Next base: position 15,718 of record SSSI01009098.1, on the reverse strand, counting down.
GTCACCTTTAGATACGGCTATTTATTGGATTGAATATGTGATACGATACAATGGAGCACCCCATTTACGATCAGCAGCCACCGAATTAGCTTGGTACCAGTATTACATGTTGGACATTGCGTTGATTTTGCTATCAACTTTATTACTTATTTTTTACATCATAAAGACTTTTGTTAAACTGGTAATTGCGCCTGCAAAGAAATTTAAACAGCAATAATATAAAGGATTTTATATATGCAGTTTAAAATACAAAAGTCTCTTGAAATTTTGTTATATTAAATTCCAATTACTGTCAACGTATACCTTTCATATTGCAGTAGGAAAAATAAATCACATCAACAGACAATTATAATGGTACTTGTGAATTCACAAATTGAAAAATCCGTATAATATTTATATGTGTATTTTTTTTCTCCATAACGAACAATAAATCATTGTACAAAAATTTATGTAATACATTTTCCACCCCCTTATATATCAGGCATATACAGTGGATTGGATTTATATTGTATGTACCACATGAAAATGAAAATCATTTATACAACAGTTTAATAATGCTGGAATTACAATTGCGCAAATTGAATTTTCACAATTCAATAAAACTGACTGCTTTTATTTTATATTCGTATTAAATTGTTACGGCAATGATTTTAACGAAAATGCCTATACGCAAGTACCCATTTGTATGTAAAATATTTTAACTAGTCGTTGTTTATTTATGCCTATACGAGTACAATGCAATTATCATGAAAATTATGTGGATTAACAGCTGGACACGTACTATCCATCCCCTATTTATATTTAATTATATCATGAAGTGGATATTTATTTCCACAAATTAAACAAATTCTATCAAAATTGTGGATATGTAGATTTGAAAAATATGATCATCATGGAATCTTAGAAACATTTGGGACTGTATAAAAAATTGAGGTGACTTTTGATCATTTCCTTATCCCCCAAAAATTGACGAAGATGCTATTACATCCCAGTGCGTATTTTATTTTTCGATATATGTACGTACGAATGGAATTTCTCACCCCTGCGGGCCCTCTAACCAATACAACAAAGTGTATTAGAATTGTAGACTTATAGCTTGCCATAAATTTCCACGTAATGATGGACAAATTGTGACAGAGGGTGAATCATTCGGTTTTTTTATTCGTTCTTCAAATCGAAATTTCTTTAGAAGCACTTTACAGGACGAATTTACATTAGATAAAAAATCGTAAATGTTAAATATATTATCAACTATATTTTCTTATATATAGCTCTCCACAGAAAATATTGACGAAATTGACAATTAATCACCATCAGTTGTGAAGTTTGTTATTTGGGGAGTTATTTTTACGGGCCGTTGACAAAACAGAAGACGACAGCATGATAAGAGCATCAAGCAAATGGAAACAAATGGCTTGTCACTTTGGAGGCTTAATCACTTGAATGACAAGTGCGAAAAGAGGCAACAAATTCACCATAATGTATATATGTGATACAAAAATTGACTCACCGATTATGGAGTTCACTGTCAGAGAGCTTATCGTACGGTGGCGGCGGTGTCGTACACAATTCACTAAGCATATTATCCAAATCGGTGGCTAAACTCGACAATAACTGAAACAAAAGTATGAAAAACAATTTCCATTAATTATTGTATTATAACATAGTCTGGTGCATTTTGAAAAATACATACAGTAATTAAGCAAACATATTTTAAACCTTTTTCCCTTCATCCAATCTCACGCATTTCTATAACAATGCTTAAAAAAGAATTTAAGGGAGAAATTATTAAATTAAAAAATTCCTAGAAATGTAATTGAAATGAGTCATAAAATTGTATTTCAGGAAGTTCTCGTCTCTTGTACGTATATATGTCGGTTTTTTGATCTCTATTGCTCAAATGCATAGGGTTGTATAATAACAAAATAGTCATTAAACTGTATATATAGAGACAAAACACTTCCATGGACCTCGTGGAACAAAATATGACTCATCCAGTGTGTTTTCTGTTCCACCAAGCTAGTCATGGCTATTCACCCGAATCAGACCCTTTAATTTCCATTCCCCTTTTTACATTGACTTAGCTCAGTGGCGTAGAATTACCCATCTAAAGTGTGTCTTTACTTTTTACGGCTTCTTTTATCGATACTATAACATTACCATGTATTACTTATAAATACATTTAAAGTCTATTGAACAAAATACACTCGAGACATGACAAGAGGTCCTCTAGCCCAAATCATATACCTGACACTTTATTACCGATTTTTATGGTTATTTTGAAGATGTTCCGCAGTTGCCTTAACTAATCTACATTATTCAAATAAGTATATATAAATGTGTACTTTCTTCAATTTTTTAACAATACGACACATTTTCCATGAAAAACATCGTATGACTAGAGGCTGAAACTAATTTGTTTAACTGTTAAATTTCTTCTATCCATTATAATACTTTTTATGGCAACTGCATTTTAGTTTTTAGAATAGAACCATTCTTTTGTTTAATTTGACCATATTTGTCATGACAATGTTATGAATAATTTAAATGTTACAATGCAAGGTCTAATTCCATTGATAATGTTATTTAAAATGGACAACACACATAAATTTTTACAGTTCTTTCCATGCAGTTTTATATCTTTCACACTCAATTAGTTATGTTCGTCTGATAAATGCTATACGTCTAAAACTTGAAATGATGGTAAAATTTTTACGAAATGTGACAATCGATTGGACGAGTGATAAACAGACACTGTTTTAAAACTCACACAAAATATGATTATTGGGTCAAATATTGATAAAATGCACGAAGCTAATGAAATAAAAATGTTTAAAAGGCTTCTAATCAGGGGAAAACATTTCTATTTGTCTTGGTGTACATACAACAAATAATATAAAGTGGAATTCAAAGAAAAACAAAGAGAAACAAGTGTGCATTACATGAATTCAATAAATAGCAAATCAAGTGCTATCCGCGCAATTCAATCATTTGAAACGTATTCCACGTCCTTCATTCGTAACAAATTCCGCGTTCCAACATTTGAAAATAAATGGTCTTGAAAGTATACAAGATTGCAAGACCAATTATCATTTGTACAATAAAACTTACTTTTTGATAATATTGGGCCATACTTATTCAACAACACAAAACTAACTATTAATGAGCACATTTATACAAACAGATGGTACTAATGGTGAATTTAATTAAACACTAGCCCAACTACATGGTATACAATTTGAGAACAAAAACACAACAATGGTTCTATTAACTCACAACATACTCAATTAAAATTTAGTTTAACAATCGATAAATGTTTTGCCGTCACTACGAAAATACATAATAAGCAAATTTACAACTTACGAATAAGTTTGTTTAGTTTAAACAAAATAGGACGAAGTTTGACACGATCATGTTAAACAACAATATGATTATTAGAACACGGATAACGTAATAACGTTGTGTTATTGGTGAAACATAAACTAAAGTTGATTCACTTTCATATTTTCAAACATATGCACTTACAATATCTACCAGCACCAGAGAACACGCGATTCCTTTTCTGTCTATATTTTATGAATGATGCGCCAACTGCAGCTTTATGGTTTCGGAGCTTTAGGGTGAAATAAGTTCGAAACACCACCAAATGGCAAATTATACCTACATTTCGAGAGGCAGGTGTGGGTTTGTTGTTACTTGTTATCGTATAACATGACACATTCTTTTAAGTTATGTATGTACTTTTGTTTTAAAACCGGACAACGGTCTTTTGTCTCAAAATGATTGTTACGTTTTAATTTTACTGAAGGTCTTTCATGTTATTTTTCAATTTACTGTAAAAATATATTATAAAATTCGGCAAAAAGTTTTTCCTTCGAGCCGGATTTGAACCAGCGACCTATGGATTACTACAAATTGATGCCACTACAGTCCACCGCTCTACCAACTGAGCTATCGAAGGATGTATAAATGTTTTGCTGAAATGTGTTTTGAGGTTAATATTTGGTAAAAAAAACTCAAAGAAATTTATTTCAATTATTAAAATAAGCTTTCTAGAATATAATAAGTTCAAATATTAATTAAAATTGAAAAGGTTATAACAAAATACCGCACACAAAACTACCATTAATATGAATAACGTAAACGTAAAAACTCTGATTACGTGAGTTTTATTTTTGGTTTATAATTATGCACATTAAAAAGTTTGCAATTTCTTTTAAACGAGACAAAATTAATCGATCCTGCCAGGATTCGAACCTGGAATCTTCTGATCCGTAGTCGGACGCGTTATCCGTTGCGCCACAGGACCTCACTAGAAATTGTTTTGTATCGAAAATCCTGAAAGTCTGAACTAAAAACCTTAAATTTGCAAGTTGGACACCGAAAAAACTTTATACTCATTTATTTTGCATTATAAATACCATAAATTGTCTATTCACTTTGTTTATTACAGGCTGTTCACGACACTTGGTGGATATTATACGTACAATACACTCCATTCCTGATAATACCAAGAAAACGTCTGCAATATCGCATTAAACCATAAATTCCCTGATATATACAATAATAACACCCACACAAATTTTAAAATACCTTTGCCTAATATGGTAACATAACTCATCAGAATGGTTTTAGCCGACATTTGATACTGTAATAAAATTTCTGGAATGTACATTAAACGCATATATGACCGCAAGTGGCGGACACACAGTTATTCCCAATTGCACTATAATTACAAAGGGGGTAAGTCACCCATTCGGGGCACCCAACATAAAATATACCTTCGAACCGACATGTTATACCTATAATATGAGGGACCTCCATCCACCCACTGCTCCAGACAGAAGAGATGATTACATTGGCATGTTTGGACTTTAGAGGGAAGACATGCGTTGACGGAAAACTAATTATAATATGATTAACGGTAAATTAACGTGGTTAATGATTTTCAAATTGAACCAGAAGTGCAACTATCTACTTCAGATGACATGAAAAGAAAATTTTTCAATTTTTTGTAATAATATTTTGGTGTCTACAATTACCAGAATAAATTACACTTTCATTATATTCGAATTAATGTAATTGTCACTCGAAAGAACATCAAAGCACTTCTTACATCATATATAAAGTCAATTAAACCGTAAATTGGTATAATAAGCAATCATTTCCAGTTAATGTTTGTTATAATAAGGGGATAACACACAAAACTAGCTTGTTCAAGATGTAATAACAATAAAGACAGTGGTTTTTATGATAATTGAACTAAGAATAAGAAAGCTGCATAATCTGTGATTGCAATCACAAGATATATAAAAAGAAATCAAAAGTGTACAGATAATATCGAGTGAAATTAAAGTAATATTTACTAATAAATCAAAAGAGTAACATGCTGCGACCAGTAAACATGAGTTTTTCCGGTTCGATATAATGGAAAAACGATTCTAGAAATAAATGTTTGTGTTGTATTGCATTTCTAGCATTCTTACATGAACTTTAATTTCCGACTCAGTGTGAACAACTGTCGCCAAAATGTCATTTCATAAAATAACGACTCTCATATAAGCAGCAGTATGTTTCATTACATAAATAGAAACTCTCTATAATTAATTTATATCGTTAATTCGTTATATTAATTTGAAGAAGATGTCAGATTGTAGGCTGTGTATGAGGGGCCGATCAGGACATCACATTATTATGCGTTTTATATAATATAGTTTTGAAAAATACATATACAACTGATATACATATACAAAATTTTAATATATACGAGTACATAAAAATTTCTATAAAATATGAGTTTATATATATTATGTATACGTAGTTAGGTATATGTGTACATATTAGGTATTATTATGATAGAATTGTATATATTTTATATATAAATTAAGGTCCATTCATTTAGGGATGAAAAAAATATGATTGGTCAGCTTCCACGTGATTTAATTTTTGAAATTTTATTGATCGAAACCAAGATTATAAGGTGAAAAATGTAAGTATTATTGGATAATTTTAAAAAACGTCATAATTCAAGATGGACGATTTTTCATCCCTATCTGAATTCAGTATAATATATCACACGAAAATTTTTATATTTAGTATAAACAATTTGTATACAAAATATACAATTATACATATATAATATGTACTATATTAAAAAAAAAATGTTCTGAACGGCCCCTCATACTCGCACTGTACGTTTCAAATAATATAAAATTAAAATTGATATTAGATCTTGGTTGACATTTAAATGATAAAAAACCAGAATTAGTTCAACTTAATTAATAATACCGAGACAATTAGCCTTGGATTTATTAAAAAGTCGTTAACTTTTCATTTTAAATCTTTACCTACCCAACCTGTCCTAAAATATTGTTGTCTTAATTTGATAATAAGATTTACTTAAGAACTATGTAGGATGTTTATAAATTTTAAATATAAACAATATTTTTACCTGCATGTAAACACTGGATGTTGACGAACGTCGACTTCTTCTAAACTGTATAAAACTAGCCATGTTTCTGTAATAAAAATAATATGTTATTATTTTAAATACGTACACACACATACATATATTAAATAATTTATAAGTATGTGTTACATACATTTAACCATAAAATCATTGTTGCACGTAATTGTTTTTTAGAGATAAATCTAAACCATAACATTAATTTAAAATATTAAAGATTATCAAACAGATAACAAACTGATAAATACTCAACTAGTTGATTAATTATAAATTTTGCAGTTCTAAAGTAGGTATTTGTTGCATCAATATTTTAATTACGAATTATTTTTTGGAAAAATTAGTCATAAATATTTGGGGTTCTCCGGAATTTTGAACATTACCTACTAATTATTACCAAATTATTCTCAAATAACTATTGTCGCACAATTTTAAATATTCACTCACCCTTATATTAGTGGAAAGTGTGTTTTTCGTTTTTTATAGTAAATTTACCCAATTTTATCACAGGAGCGAGGAATGTCCTTTCAATTTTTGTTATATTTAGAATAGATTCAACATATCATTAATTATATATAAAACAGTAATTTCAAAAATAATATAAATTAATATAACAAAAGGATTATTTTCTTTGAATAGGATTTAAGCTCGGATTTAAGTCTTAAAAAGTTTCTTTAATTTGTTTCTGTTCATTAGACAACCAACTTTACAAACACATTTTTATAAATAAGAAATTTTTAAAAATTATGAGCACCTACACTAATATCAGTATTTTTAGAGAAATTGTTAATAACGTTCACAATTTCCATTTTAGGTAGTTTCCCTTTTTTGTTTGTATTACAATGAATTAGTCCTAAATTTGTTATTTGTAACTGTAATGTCCTTATAAACTTATAAAAGAAAGTAAAATTTAAATACCTACTAATTGAAGCTCCCTTCAAAAACAAAAATTACTTAAGTATACGTATTATAAAATACTCGTACATCTTACCTCTGAATTTGTTTACAAAATTATTCCTACAGTCACTCGTAATTATATTTAACTAATTTTCCTGCGATTAAATCTAAATTGCACGTACATTGTAATATTACGTAATTCTTTGTTAAACACCCATGATATTTCCTAGAAAATATCGGTTTTAAATCCAACACAAAACACTCAATCATTTCTTTTTTATTCTTATGGTCGACAATTTAACCGGAAGTCCATGAAAAGGAAAAAATCTCCACAACGATTTAAAGCTGATACTCGCCAACATTCAACTTGAATAAATTTACATTATTTAGATTACAAATGACGTTATTTTCACAAAATCATAAGTGACGCTTTTCGCTTTTGGTTTTTATTATACTGGGGAATATAAGTGTTTTTCTTAAACTAGTTTCTTTTTTTTTTAATAAAATTTACCAATATCGCAAAAGTTTGTGTATGTTTTTCTTTAAATCTCCAACGCATACTTTCGGATACAGTAAAAAAATTTTCCATCTTCGTATATTCAAGTTTATATCATTAGTTCGTATATTTCATAATACCATGTCTTCTATATATATGGTGGGCAATTTGGTATTTTATAACTTAAATAACACGGAATATGAACCCAATATAAACATATTATTTGTGTCCTTTTATCGTAAAGATGCCAGATGCAGTTTGTGGAAATGTTATCACTTTTATCGTGCTTGTTCCTTTTTGTCGCTTCACCACAACTTGCAACAATATTCTGATGAAATGGGAATATCAGTGACGTACTTTTTTCAATTGTTACAAATACACCAGCATGCACTTCCTCATTACAGAAATTAAATTTAACAATGTTAATAAAATGCACGTATACGTATAAATGCATTACAAAAACAAGAAAACTATTACAACAGTCCCAAATGCAAAATTAAGATAGAAAATTTAATTAAACGTATTTATAATTAGACTGCATGAATAAACGTTGAATATTTAAATAATAGGAAAACGGAATTGCGAGAAAAGTTTTTTCTTGAATTAAAGTGACGAACCACCCCTGTGCTCACTATTTTTGGTTCTTCAGTATGTTTACTACGACAGTTGAAAAACTGGTAATTCCGCGCCTCCCTAGGGATATCATCCCTGATAATAATACTATGTGTATAGCAGTACGCTATTTCATATACGAATTCCTACCTGATATATACGGGAATAGTTTTTTTTATTCTTGCACATAAACATCAAGTCGGTGGAAAATTGGACTGTTTGCACAAAATTTACGTTGTAATAAATTTTAATTGTTTTGAAATAATACGAGTATTTAATTAACGTACATGAATATTATTATGTTAAAAATACAATGTGAATATTTCAAAATTGAAATAATTTTATATAAAATGGTGCTATTAACAAAAAATTTTATATAGAAATTTGCTATAGTTATGAAAGTAAATTAAATCTTGCATTTTTTATACATTTTCCTAGGATATTATATATGATTTTTAATATTATAATTACAAGAACAATAGAGTAACAATTTACTCAAGCACACGCCACGAACACACACAAATTAGTTAATAGTTATAAAAAATACAAACAATTGTCGAAAGGCAGTCAAGTGATAAGTTTTTCGGTCCAACTATCACACATTACAATGGTGAAAATATCATGTTTAGAAAGAAGATGTGTACAGACCAAAATGCATATATGATATTTAGGTAGGGTACGTATTATACATAATACAAATATCAAAATTGAGAAATAAAATACATATTATTTTTTTCAAGTTCACAACACTAACTTGTTGCACATTCAGGGCACATATAAAGCTATTTTTTCCAGTATCACATTGTAGTATCAATGTGACAAAGTAAATAGATGGTTTTTGTGAAAAAATATGTCATATTTATTGTGAAGAAATGAATAGTCGTGCTTTCTGTTTGTTTATTTTTTGTGTTTTTGTTTTGGAATCGATTTTCGCTGTTTCGGATGCTGTTTCAAATTACAGCCATGAACAGGTGACATTTTTTCAGAAACTCTATCTATTTTTCGTTAATTAGTTCAATCAATTCAGAATTTCAAGTAATTAAAAAAGTGTATTTAGTCATAAATATTCGAAGAATATTTTTTAATCAATACAAAAACATATTCAATAAACAGAATAAACTATATGATTGAACGTTTATATGAATTTTACGAATAATCTTGGAATGAATAATACCAAAATTGGTCATATTTACAACGAATTTTATTATTTAGGAGATAATTATTTAAACACTAGTTTAATTATACTTTAAAAACACTAACTGTTTAATTAAATAAACAATTTTTAATATATTTAGGTTTAACTGCTAAATAATTCTGTTATGTACAAAAAATGTTAAATAAATCCAATTTTGGAAAAAATGCACAATTATTTGAACTTTTTGGTAAATTCCTTTCAATTTAAAGCCCATTTCAATTGGATTTCAGTCTCAAGTTATGTTCAGAACCAAACAAAACGAATCAATCATTTAATCAATAATAACAAACAATTTCAGTTCCATTTATAATTAATTGGTCTTTATTTTTACTCCGCCTAATTACAATAATATTTTATAAATACAGTAAAATGTTCTTGTAAACTGACACTGAATATTTATAGAACAACATTTTGTTCATCTATAATTGTAAAAGTAATTTCTATGTATATATGTTCTGACATATTTATTTAATTGTATTTTTAGAATCAAATAACTGAACAAGAACGTCGAGCTGCCGATAAAGATAAACAAATTCAAGCAGGTGATGATCAAACAAAGTCAGATACACGAAAAAGGGCACTGTTCTCTATTGGCAACAAATTTTCATCTTCGTATCCATCATCCTCGTCGTCAGGTGAAAACCTTCCACGTTTAACAACAAACAATGGTAGTAAAATAAATTTGTTTAGGATATGGTTCATCCGGTTACGGTCATGGATACTCACTGGGTGGCGGTGGAGGCGGTTTCAGTAGTTCAGGATCTGGATATGGCGGTCATCACCAGTACCAGGGTGGCCATCACTATTTGCCACCAAGTAGCCACGGCTTTGACCACGGTGGAGGCCATTCCGGTGGTCATGGTGGCGGCGGTTTAAGCCACCATGGGGGCATATCGAGTGTACGTTTAAATGGAACTTGTTAACTCCATAATGACGGATTTTGCTTTTTAGAGTTTGGCTTTAAAAGGGCTTCTCATACCGATTGCAGGAATAGCATTGCTGGGAGCAGCAGCTGCTCTTTCCACAAATCCGGTACTGTTACAACTTGGCGTGATAAATGGTAGAAGAAAACGATCACTTAAACAGGTTTATCATAATGTTTATCCAAAAAATCCCGTTGTTCGTCCCGAAAATTAGTTATTTTACTGATTTATGTATTTATCGTTAATGTATTGTGCTAAATATAAAAAAAAATAAACACGAAGGTCAATATTTCAATGAGAAAATGATGTATGAAATATTGATCTTTAAATTGTTGAATGGTAATGAACCTTTTTATTTACTTTCGTTATTAATATAAGTACGAAATTGTATTTACTCGTGTATGGACAATAACAATAATTTAAAATTAAAATAAACACCATTATAATGTTGAATCAGTTACTCAATAGTGCTGAATGGTATAATTAATTTAAAATTATTATGTCGACTCACAAATGAAATATCAGTCATTTCCTGCTATAAAGAAGTTTATATTCAATCTTTTGAGATAAAAAGGTATAATCGCGACATATATCCGGTAAAAGAATAAAAAGAGTTAAATCTATATATAGTATTTATATAGTTGAGAAATTAAAACTGTAATTAAAGAATTGCATCAATTTAAATATGTTAATTATAAGCTATTTCTTCATTTTTTATATGTGTTGTATAGACATTCAAATCCTTGAGCTGCATTATAATTATAAATAAACCAAACTCCTCTTTAAACTTATTTAACTTCGATAAACTAGCTTAAGTTTAATGGAAATTATCATAATTATACAAGTAAATGTTATAAATACAAGATGTTGAGAATTATTCATAGGTTTTTATCAAGAAAAACTTTTCATCTTATTAGAATTATATCCTGAAGGCAAATATATATTAATTGCGTCATAATTTGTTGTTATTTTAAACAATAACACGATTTTATATAAAATATAGTAAAATATTTTTAACAAACCTTTTCGTAAAACTCCTAAGTTTATAAGTAAAACCGACACTTTAAGTATTTAACTAATTAACCAATTAATTTACCGTCAAGTTAAATATTTAAAAAGAAAATACACTACACCATAAAGATGATATATCTTCAAATGAATCAAACAAACTTTTAAATTTAACACAAATAATTAAAGCTTACGAAAATTTTGAAGTGTTTTTGGTTACATAAATACATATGAATAATAATAATAATGAACACACATTTTTTCGACAAGCCGAACATAAATTCCGTTTATGTTTGGCCTGTAATGGAGCGTGTACTGCTTATGTACAGCAATGAAACAACTTAAGACACCTTCAGTTCAGTTCCTCTCGGCCTTTCCTCCAGCAGCTACAGGAATACGATGACCTCTAAAGAGTTGCCATCGTTCAGGTCCGGACGCAACCTTTTTATTATGTCTTTTTGTTACTGAATAAATTTATAATGTCTGATAGATGTGGGCTGTAAGATGCCGTTTCATTGGAAAAAGGGGATCCAGTTTTGGTAATGTGATTTTTGAGAGTTTTAAGAGTTTGGAACTTTCCTGTTCTTTTAAAAGCATTTTATAAAATAATTATTGAAGAATATAATAGCAAAGTATCATTCATTCACTCAGTATTCATCTATTAATAAAAAAATTTCCGATACGAAAATTAATAAGATACAAATAATGAATTAATAAGAACTGGTGAAAGTATTGAAAAAAAATGTGAAAAATTTGATATGGATTTTTTCCAAGACCCGTACGGAAAATAGTAAATATCGACATAGTAACCTAGTTGCAAATCCTATAAATATCACGTGTTGTGTGGAAATACTTTGCCACACACGTGCGGAAATAATGGGGAACTTATTTTTGGGAGTTAGACGTCAATAACTAAAGGCCAACGGACAAATCTTACACTTTTTAAGAAATTACAAAATGAATTCTGTTTATTGTGTTTTATACCGTATTCATTACGTGATGCTTATTGATATTTGAAACGTGTAAGTAGAATAAATATTCATTCTATGTAGATTCAGAAATAACTTTATCAAACTTTAAAAAACACATCCAACATCTGTGTAACAAAAATGTTATACCTACATATATGTATAGTAAATCAGTATGTAACAATAAAAAAAAATAGAATTAAAGGACGTTCCAATCCACATTTACAAGATGTTACGGTCTTTTTAGGTGTATTGAATTGCATTTTAAATTTTTAAAGTTTCTTTGGTCATTCTTGAACATAAAAGCATTGAGTTATTTGAATTCTAACTATTGTTGTGCGAACATGCAACATATGTACCATATTTAAATACATATTACATTTTGTCAAAAGACTAAAATGTATTTTATAAAAAAGAGTCATACTTGTACGAGTATGTATTTCAATTTCTATGGTGTTATATACAATAAATATTATACATATTTAGATATATTTTAACTCAAATGCAAATCATTTATTATTTTATTTCCAAAATTAAAATGCATTCTGCATTTATCATTAACTAATGTATTATATAATAGTCAATACAATTTATATGTATAATTGTAGAAATTTATTTCCCTTCAATATATTTTGTTTCATTTTCTTGTAACTTAAAATGTTTAATTCAATTAATTAGTTCTTTAACAATTATAAATTAATAAGTAATCAAAACGTAGGTTGATTTTAATCCACCTCCACAACATAACATAAAAAATTAATAAATAATAATGTACCTTTCTAAGAAAACCATCTTTCCTATAGACACAAGACAATTGTGCAATAATAAGAATTATATGAGAAATGAAATGTTTGTATAAGTAAGTACTTAAGTAGGTAATAAAAATTATTTCTAATTAGACGCCTACAACTAAAAAAGTATATACTATCATAAAATGTTATTCATTCGTAGGTATTAAAATAAATACAATTATTATTGTCAATACCTATATAGTTTAAATGCTGCACAATTATTTAATTGTTTTCATCCGCAAAAATTTATTATCAGTTGTGCATATAAATATATGTATGTACACATATACGTATCTAGGAAAATGTATTGTTATTTTAAAAATGAACATTTATTTGCATTTTAATTGTTGCATTACATAATCATTTTATTTTACATACATATGTATATTACATACTATAATATATATACATACTAGTAAGATGATTTTATTTTTATACAATTTTTCTTTATTTAAAAAAACCTCTTGAATTTTTATATTTCCGAATACATATTGCAACATTTAGTGTATACTTAATTATTTTGTTTCTGAATGATTATTTCATAAAAGCATAAAACATAGTTATAATTATTCCGTAATCAAAATTTAATTAAATTTTTATGTATTGTATTTTAATTATACTTTATAGGGAATCTGTTGTGGATTTTCAGTTTTTAATGAAAATTACTAAAAGTAGAACTTAGTATTAAAATGTCATTAGAAATCTTATTGGCTACGTAGTACGTAATTTTTTTTATATTTTTGAATATAAATAATAGTTAATAGAATACCAAGCAACAAACCCTCTTGAATTTGTTAATTCAGAGAAGATTTGATATTAACTAAAAAATGAAGTTAATAATCTATTTCGCTGTTCTATTAGCTGTTACATATGCTGTAAATTAACTATAACATATGTACATATTAGTATTTAGTATACAATCCTAAATATTTTTTATTATAGAGTAAAGAAGAAATCTCCAGAAAGTTAATAGGCGAAATACAATCTGCATCACCAAAATGTTTGAAAGAAACTGGGGCAACAAATGGTAAAATATGATAATGTACTATTTTTATTATTTTTTTAAGAATATCACTTTTTTATCTAGCCGATGTTGCTATATTACTAAGACATCAAATGCCGGAATCACGTAATGGTAAATGTTTACTATTTTGCTTACACAAACATTTTCATATAGTAAGTACATATAAATATTGTTGAAAAATTGAATTGTTATGGATTTTGATGTGTTTATAGCAAACTGCCGATGGAACAACAGATCCTGATGGAGTATTAAAATTCTTAGAGTATGTTAAGAGCGAAGATGCTAATGTATATGATTTGATAACTAAAATAGTGGACAATTGTAGAAATGGTAGGTAACTTTATGAACATAATTTGAAAGTAAACTTTTATTTTTTCAAATATATTTGGACTTTTAGTCGAAATCGATGCAGATCCATGTAACACAGCTGTAAATATTGGCAAATGTGCTGTAGCTGAAAGCAAAAAAGTATGTTTTAAAAATATATACACATATTTGAATTTAATTTAAATGTTTAATTCTAGATTGGTTTGGGGGCAGAATTATTTGATATGGAAATAATATAAAAGCCAAAGATAATGTAGTCGAAAAATTTGAAAATGATTGTTTTCTGTAAATCTTTGTCCAATTAAAAATAAATAATTTGCATTAGAAAATTTTGTTTTAATTTTATCCTGATATAAAAATACGTTTTACAAATTTTATACGAGTATTTAAGTATTTATTTTTACTTATGAATTATGACAAACTGAAATTATTAAAATTTAAAACAGTTATTAAAAAATAAATAAATAATAGAAGCTTAAAATACATAAGTATACAAAATTTACAAAAAATTAACATATACGTAATTCATTTTGTTTAGAGGTATTTTATAAATTTTTAAGATAACTACATTTGCTACAATCTAGCAATCTATAAACTCTTCCGAGAGTGACGTATAAAACGTATTATTACATTAAAATCTAAATCAATATACATAATTTTACATACAAGTATATATCTGAAATAATGTATGTCTGTAAAAATTTAAATACTCTTAACTGTTTGTAAAGAAAAGGTTAATGTAAATAAATTACCGCTTTATTGAATAGATATTAGACAAAAAAAATTCAAAATAACTCTCATTACAATTCCATATAGTTATGTATTAATATTTATCAAGTTCTTAGAAATTAACATACTTTTTTCGGAATACATAAAATATATAGTAATGTCAGGATGCTTAGAAAACTAAATGAACTAGAGGAAGTGACCAAATGTAACAATTTAACATATATTTACAGAATTTTTATCTATTAATCTATTAATAATAACATGTTCTACCAAATTACAATTTAA
>SSSI01009097.1:0-58832 GCA_004796505.1 Oryzaephilus surinamensis | reverse complement strand
CCAGTACATCGTCCGATGGACAAAATCAACCGGGAAGTAGTAAAAGTTGAGTCAATTTCGTGCAAAACTGTATACAATTTAAGTACAAAAACAGTTTTTTTAGTTATTGATGTTGAAATATGTATCGAATAACAACAATACTCAAATTATTCTCTTGATACAAGCATGTATAGTTTTAATAATAATTAAATAGAATTAATAGAAATCTGGATGGGATTTTCGTTTTCAAATTGTGTATTCAGTATTATGATTAATATACCAAAGAAATTGTATTCTGTTGTAGGAATTGTCATATAATTCAATAGAATTATATTATCTATACGAAACATCCAAAGTCAATATTTTGAATAAACACTTATTATTTGGTTTTTAGGTCTGCGCTTTCTCGGCCTATATATTTATATATATATTATTGTTTTATTTGGCAACGATATTTGTGATATTATTTTGTTACGTTTTAAATATAAATTCTGCATTTTTTGTGTGATATGGAGGAATATTTTTCTAATTCTAAAAGAAATTTCATTAGATGTATGTACAATTATATATTTATATGCTACATATTATTTCATTATGTATAATATTTGTTTATGTGTTTTATTCACATGCACATTAATTTATTTATAATTTAAATTCAATTTTTATGACCACAAAAATATATAGATGAATTTGTATATGGCTCACAATAAATTTCGAATTTTAAACGATGTTTTTTTACACCACGCAAGTTTTGTCATGCAACAAATTCTTGTTGCTCTCAGTATTTAATCAATAATTGGGGTTTTCAAGGTAAAACTAATACAACAGAGCAATTTATGAAGTTTTCTTGGAAAACGAAAAAATTGTGATTTTGTGAAAAATGGTTGGGACGAAACGTTTTTTCCATCGCTAGAAATTTAATAAGACACTCATTTGAGAAAGATGAATCACATTTTATTATTATATCCTAAACGAAAATATAGACATTCAAGTGTACACATTTTATTGCTTTTTTTACATTATTGAGCAACAGAAAGTTTCTTTAAATTAATTTCTGTCGATTTCATATACGGATCGATTTGTAGTGCTTTTTTATACATTTCACGTGCTTTCTCCGTCTTGCCCCATCGGTGATACAAAACGCCCAGATTGGAATAATACAATGCATTCCGTGGACTTAGATTAATCGCTTCCAAAAAGTGTCCTTCCGCTTTATCGAACTGTTGCAGTTTTCCCAGTGTGTTTGCTAAACTGAAATGTAGTGCCGCCGCTTTCGGATTATGCATCAGGGCTGTTCTGCCCAATTCCAACACGTCGTCGTACTTTTTAAGGCTGTCCAAGAGTACTAAAGTGTTACTCCAAGCTGCGATGTGTGTTGGACGATACAATACAGCCATTTCCCATGCTTTTAAAGCATCTTCATGCCTCTTCAAGTCTAAATACTAACAAATAATAGTTAAACACGAATTCTTTTCCATTAAAATAGCTTACCAAGTTTCCTAAATTGTAATAACAATCTGGATATTTGTTCCTATGCATGATGGCTGTTTTGTAACAATGTTCAGCCTCTTCGGATTGGTTTAAATTTGTTAAGATGATACCTAGATTCATCCAAGCCGCTGCGAAATTCGGTCTAAAGCAAATCGTAACAATAGAAATTGCGAAATTGGGAAATTTTATTGAATTCCTACCGAATTTTCAGCGCTCCCCGCAATAACACTTCGGCTTCTATAAACTTCTTCTCTTCTCTCAACAAATTCGCCAAATTATTCATTGCTTGCTCGTAATTTGGATTCAATTCAATCGCTTTTTGATATTCCTCTAAGGCCAGTGGTTTATTATTTTTGTCTGCTGCAATTTTCGCCACATTATAATGCACTTTTGCATTCATTGGACAAACTTCCAATGCTGAATTAAAGAGTTTCTCTTCAGTTAACCAGTCAATGTTGCGTTGTATTGAACGTAATGCAAAAATAACGCAAACACCATAAAAAAGCACCATATAAAACTGGAAATTTTAATAAATAAACTGGTTTTTAACGTTGTTAAACTGTCTTACGTTTTTCTTGTTTGAATTGTTTTCGAGCTTTTTAAATCCTAAACCGACTAGAAAACAAAAACCAGCACTTGGTAGTAATAAATTACGTTCAGCTATCACGAAACCAACTTTAAAGATCATATTTGATGCTGGTATGAATGGGAGAAGGATTAAAGAGAAGCCCATTATGCGAGCATCACTAAAAAATTTAAAAATTAAACTTTAAATGGCAAGTAATTGTTTTCCTTACAAGAAACTGTTTTCAATTACTGTTTTTGTCAACTTATAAATAATAAATAAATTAATAGACCAGAAAATTAACACAAAAATTAATCTAATATCACAAAATGAGTCAATTAATGGAATGCAACCCATGGACCAGTCGAAACACAGCCATTGTGGCCAAATTAATAGTAATAAGTTAATCAAATAAATATAATTATACGTAAAAATCTACGGAAACATTATAATTATTGAATAAATTAAAGTGAATAAGCCACTTTTTGGTACTCTTGTAAAAAAACTGTCGGAATAAGCAGCTGGATTGTCGATACTTGTAAAAATAGGCCCTTCAAAATTCATAATTTTGAATCTGTAGTACAATATAACGAGCCCTGTCCCAAATAAAACCATATTGCGCAGTATAAAGCCCGTATTCACTAATTTCCACCAGTCTTTTTTCTTTTTCTTTCCCTGATAAACATCGTAAACCGAGCACACAGCCTAAAATAGAAAACACTTAACAAATTCACTCAAATACGAATATAATGGACTGTTTACTAAGGCTGTAATGGCAGTTTCTTTGCATAATACGGCACAACAAATAATAAAAATGGCAACAAAAAACATGAGCAGAGATCTATTATGAATAACTTTACTATAAAGTAAGATAACGACGAAAAATAATACGGAACTTAAAATATCGGCCCGACCAACAAGTCCAGCTACCGATTCGGTGTGAATGGGATGTACGGTGAAGAGGAGGCTGGAAAAATAGGCCACATCGTCAATATCGCCATCGAAGCGTTTTTTTCTGAGAAACAGCTCATAAATTGGAACTGAAAGAATGCATAAAAGGCCGTAAAGTATGACGTTTGTGGCGTGGAATTGGAATGCATCAAGTTTGTTATTGGAATAGATAACATTCAGTCTGTAAGATAGAATTGTTAAGGGTCTGTAGGACTTGTGACTGCTGTTAAAAGAAATATCCATTCCCCAAAAATCATTGCGGAATAATTCGTGTAAGGGTGTATAAGGCATTACATCTTTGTTTTTTACAATTGCTTCGCTATCATCGAACACGAATGTACCCCATAATGTATTACAGTAACATATAAATGCAGCTATTGAGATTGTTATGTATTTGCGTGATTTGTTCTGAAATATAAGATGTTTAGTTGGATTTGTTGTGTGAAAGATGATGATTTACCATTTTATTTTGTTGAAAATGCTAGCATAGTGGAGCGTTTCGCTAATTACATTGTATTTTTTATTATTTTTAATCAAATTTAAATTAAAACAAAACAATCTTAACCTAAAAAATCAATAATCGTTTGATGTTTGGATGTCAGTTGGCAAAGGCCGTGTTGGAGAAATTTTAAAATGATTTTATTATTATAAATAATTAATTAATTAAATTAAGTACAGGCAATGATAATGCAATATTGAATATATTTTTGTCTATTCATTCAAATAAATTCAAGTGATTTCCAGTAAATTTAAATAAAAAGCTGTTGTGATAGGCAACCAACAATTAGAGTAATTTAAAATCTGTTTTGTTGTGCAAATAAATCATAAATTCACAAAAAAAATGCTTAATATATCTTTCTTCAACTTCCTTCGATTGTGTGCCACAAAAACCGACATGACTAACAAATATCGCATTTCTTCAACGATGTTGTAAGTTTATGTAATTTGCTGACCTTCAATATTCAATGTGACTTTCCAAATAAACTGATTATTTTATTTCAATAGAGGGGAATGATAGTTCAAATTTGTACGAATTCGATTTAGTTTAAAAACTGATATCGAAAGAAATTCACGAAATCACCTCTTCATTTTTACGGTGTTCTTGAAAGTGTCAAGAATCAAAACATTCCACAAGTGGTTAAACATGGCTTGCCAAAGGTATTTGTTTATATTTAGCTTTTTTACTTACGTTTACCTGTGCAAACAATTTTTTGCCAACTCATTCTTATAATTACACTTAAAATTCTTATCAAATACGTGTAATGTCTAAGAATCAGTACGAGGCCGGTGAAAACTAGAACACTGGCATCTTAATGAAGGTCGCCAAAATAATAATGATAGAATTTTTAACAATTTTAGGAAAGGAGATATTGGTCTTATTGGACTGGCTGTAATGGGCCAAAATTTGATACTTAATATGGCCGATCACGGTTTTACTGTGGTTGCTTTCAATCGATCCGTTGAAAAAGTGCACGCTTTTCTTGCCAACGAGGCCAAGGGCAAAAGTATCCTTGGTGCTGAATCAATTCCCGACTTGGTATCCAAACTAAAGTCCCCCCGTCGTATTATGATGCTCGTAAAAGCTGGCTCAGCAGTGGACAGCTTCATCGACCAGCTTTTACCCCATTTAGAGAAAGGTGACATCATCATCGACGGTGGAAACTCCGAATACACGGACAGTGAACGCCGCAGCAAAGATTTACTTGCCAAAGGCATCCGATTCGTCGGTGCCGGCGTGTCTGGTGGCGAAGATGGTGCCCGATATGGGCCCAGTTTAATGCCAGGTGGCAACAAAGAAGCCTGGCCCCACATTAAAGACATTTTCCAGTCGATTGCCGCCAAAGTAGACAATCAACCGTGCTGCGACTGGGTTGGAAGCGATGGTGCGGGTCATTTCGTTAAAATGGTACACAATGGCATCGAATACGGTGACATGCAGCTCATTGGCGAAATTTACCACATGATGCAAGCTTTAAATATAACCCAAGATGAAATGGCAGCTACTTTCGCCGATTGGAACAAAGGCGAATTGGACAGCTTCCTCATCGAAATTACGAAAGACATTTTACAATACAAAGACAGCGATGGAAAGTATTTGTTGCCAAAAATTCGCGACACAGCTGGCCAAAAAGGCACTGGCAAATGGACAGCAATCGCTGCATTGAATTACGGTGTACCAGTGACACTAATTGGTGAAGCTGTCTTCAGTAGATGCTTGTCAGCATTGAAAGATGAACGTGTTAAAGCTAGTAGCCAATTACCGGGTCCATCGTCTAAATTTAATGGCGATAAAAAACAATTTTTGGAGCACTTGCGAGAAGCTTTGTATGCCAGTAAGATTGTATCTTATGCACAAGGATTTATGCTGCTTAGAGAGGCCGCAAGTGTTCATAATTGGGACCTGGATTATGGTTCAATTGCTTTAATGTGGCGTGGTGGTTGCATTATTCGTTCAGTTTTCTTGGGACAAATTAAAAGCGCCTTTGATGCCAATCCCAATTTGAGTTCCTTACTGTTGGCCCCATTCTTCCGTCAGGCTATCACTAAAGCCCAGTCTGGATGGAGAAATGTCGTTTCCACAGCCGTGAATTTAGGTATTTCAACAAAGAATTTTATATCGATGAAATATTCCACTATTTTATTCTTTTAAAGGCATTCCAACCCCAGCTCTGAGCACAGCATTGGCCTTTTACGATGGTTTCCGTTCAGAACGTTTACCGGCCAACTTGCTACAAGCACAACGTGACTATTTCGGCGCACATACTTACGAATTGTTGGGCAAAGAAGGTAAATTCGTTCACACCAACTGGACTGGCCATGGTGGAAACGTTTCTGCCTCCACATATGACGCTTAAAATGACCAATTTTACATATAATTACCTAGTTTATAAGCGGATGGTATATTTTTGTACATAAAAACAGTTGTATTTCGTATTAAGTAAAAATTTAATGTATAGTTTATTAAAATACTACAATTCTTATTTAAAAAAAAAAACGTTATTTGTTTTCATCTTCCTCATCTCCTGTCTTTTTCAAGCTTCCAAACACTTTAGCCGGCACATTTTGCTCCTCCACCGGTATATCTTCAACCGCATCCTCTTCTTCATCATCTTCGTCATCACCAATATCAATTTCATCCGGATTAACCACTTTATCCTTGTTATCCCCTTGCGTTTCGCCACGCACAAACATAATATTCCCCGGCCGGGTTATTCCCGACATTTCCACAGCTTTTGCTTCCAATAATCGCATACCATCTTTAACACCAGGCGCCAAATCGGCCACAGTGCCCGCTGCAGATGCTGCAGAATTCAACATTTGCGCCGACATCATGTTAACTTGCGTATTATACATGGCTTGAACGCTTCGCTTAATCCTCAACATTTCACGCATTGTATCCTCATTTCCATGACGTACTTCGAACTCTTTCCATATCTGCCAGAACTCCATCGTGACTCTTGGATCGCAAATTTGACTGCAATGTGCATATATCGCTCTGGCTCGATCGATTTCACCCAATTTCGTTTCCATATCAGCAAACCGAATGCACATTTCACGTGTTTTATCTTCTGGTAATGCTTCGATTGCCTGTTCGTATATTTGTCTTGTTTTTGGTATGCCATATATTTCTGCAGCACGTTTAATGTAAATATTAAATACCTCAAACATTTCGTTTTCCGGTACGGCTTTCGTGGCGCGTTCATACACCGCCATTGCATGTCTAGCCATACCGTGTTCTTCCTCCAATTTTGCATACAACAAATACAAATTCTTTGTAAATTGTGCTGGACAATTTTCTAAACACTGTTCAAATAAATCACGTGCCCGTTCCAATTTCGTACCACCGTAGCGTTTCAAAAACTTTGTTAAATACGTATTCCAAATATCGTACACATTCGGCCATTTAAACAACGATATTCCTTTCTCGTACGCTCGGAATGCCTCTTCGAAATAATTATTCTCTTCAAGAAACACACCATAGTTGATAATAATTTGTGGGGTGGCAATTTTTAAATCAATTATACGATCATAAACTGCTTTACACGATTTAAAAGTACCAAAACTTTCTTCTAAATCCGCGTACATTGACCATACCTTCAACGATTTGTATAATCTTGCTTGAACTGTTTCAGTATCGTCATGATAAGCGACTTTTCTAGCTGGTAAAACGGTAGCTTTGTACATTAACTTTAACGCTTCCTCGTAATTCTCGTTACGAATTTCCATTTCGGCCCATTCGCACCAAACGTGCGCCAAATCGTCGACTTTCACAAATGAAACTTCAGTGGCTTTTTTGAAAATCAGTCTAGCATCGTCAATTTGGCCATTTTTCTCGTAAAATTTTGCAAATTCTACCCATAACGTGTGTAATTTGCCAACAGCCAGTTTAGGTTCGACTGTTTGAACTGCTTCTGTATAAGTATTGATAATTTCATGTGGTTTTCCTTCGTATAATTGTACACGTTTGTGCCATTCTTGAACATTATGTGGATTTTGACGTAAAAGAACTGAATTTAACAACAATAAACGACGTTCCATCAAATGTTCAAAACGAGCAAGACGTAATTCTAATTCAATGTCGTCATCTTCAGAGGGATTACTCAATTTAGCGACTTCTTCCATTCGTTTACTTAAACTTAACTCTTCAAATTGAGCGTAAGCGTCGAAAACTTGTGTAAAATCTCGTACTGTTGTGACTGTTTGAATGGCTTCTTCATATATATCGCGTGCACGTTCAAATAACCCACTACGTACGTAATAATTAGCTAAAGAGTTCCATAAATGACCCAATTGGTCGGTGTATCGTCTTAAACCACCTCTAATAATCGCATCAACGTTCAAGGAGCGCATTTGTTCCGGATTTTTAGACATCAATTCACATAATTCGTTCCATAGTTGATGTTTCGACTTACCTTCTTGCGAGACAAAGTTTTCGTCGTTCACAATTTTCGCTAGAACGATGGAAGCTTCATCTAATCGGCCAATCTCTGTTAGATATTCCACATATTCTTCAGCGTTTTCAGGACTGAGTTTTAAGTAACGGCGAAAGACACGTACAGCCGTTTCAGTTATATCGTGCTTCTTAACAAACCCCAAATACAATGGCCATATCCGATGGTGTTGAGTTACTGGCAAAGCACGTAAAGCACGATCGAAAACTTTTCTAGTACGCGTTATTTTTCCTTGATCTGTTAAAAACGTGCAATAATCCATCCAGATTCTAGGCATTTTGTGCATAAAGACTAATGCTCGTTCAAATGCGTTATTAACTTCTTCGTAAACTGGATCTGTGATGCAACGAGGTCGCACTTGTTTCCTTCGTGTTCGTAAATAATTGTACCACAACTTATAAGAGCCGGGTAATTCTTTTAAAGCTCGTTCATAGATTATATTGACACCATGTTTTGGCGACTTTTTCTTGTGATCTATATAGCGAAGCCAATGTTTTACAGAGTAAGGATTTCTTAATATTTCTTCTTCGTATGGTAAATCTTCGTCAGTCTTAAATTATCAAATAATTACTAAACATTCCCCTATAATGAATATGTACTTACAAAGACGATTTCCATGGGTTCGCTTTTACCATTTTCTGTATTTTTAATAGGCATATTTAATAACTTTACAACAAAAATATAAAAATAAACGTTCACAAGACGAAGTTGTTTTTTGAGGTTATTTCCCTTTTTTAAGATATGCAACCAATAAAACACAAACTATATTTGTTTATTTTAATTTTTATTAAAAAAATTACAATTATTGTTCTTTCAACAAAAAACTTAAATCTGTACCGACTTCTACTTCAACAGGATCCTTGTTTTTAACAAACAACCGTGCGTTGTGAATTCCTATCAATTTTGCTTGCATATTATTGACTTCCAATGTTGAACCTTCTCTCAAAGCTAAAACTGTAGCTGCATCAATCTCCTCTAAATACTGAACAATGCGTTCCTCTCTAGTTTCTCCATGATGTGTAGATTTTGGATCGACATCCAAAAAATGCGGATTGATATTAAATGGCACTAGTTTTAACGCTTCAAACGATGGCGGATAGACAATTGGCATATCATTCGTCGTATTTATGCTTCTTGTGGCCACATTTGTGCCTGCACTGCTTCCAATATACGGAATACCATCATTTAGTACGCGTTTTCTAATAGTTTCAACCAAATTTAAATCGTACAGTTGTTTAAGTAGGCGAAAAGTATTTCCTCCCCCTACAAATATTGCTTGAGCTTTTTTTACAGCTTCGATGGGGTTTTCGTGCTGATGGATGCCTTCAACTTCGTATCCTAGCTGTTGAAACGGTTTCGATACCTTTTTTAGATATTCATCGTGATTAGATAGTGCATAAGGCACAAACAGCACAGACTGTACTGAATTTCTAGAATTTATAAGCTTTACTACAAGGATATCTACATTTATAGTTACAATACTTTGATAGTAAGTCTTCAATGTCTTTGAGAGCGTATTCTAGGTAATTGTAACCATGTACTTTTGACGATGAAATGAGTAAAAGTTGCCGTTTAACCATGTTGCTTATATTTAACAAGTGTATATCTTGCCACCTCTTAAAAAATAGGAGTACCTCTCGCTATCTTTCGTATCTCTAGTATTATAAATTCTTTTATAATCGAAATAAAAATAAAACAAATAGTAGCGGCATCTATATTTAAAATTTTACTTTACAATACATAAACATTGTTTGCAACCCACAAAACCCAATTTTAAATATAAAAATTTATTAATACATAGGAAAAACTACAATTCGGTGATATGTATTTACAAACTAACATTAATAAAAAAGTGTATAATTATAAGAAATATATATTAAAATATTCTAAAAAAACTTAGCGTGTTGGTGATTCTTGCTTTAACTTTTCCACATCATTGAAAACAACTTGAGCTCCACCGGTAGTTGTTGGCAAAATATCCGCTTTATATAATTTCGTTTCCAATTCACCATCCGTATCCGGTTCTTGTGCAAGTAAACAATATTTACTTTGTTTCGTATTCGTTATATCTGTTGCTTTAGTTAATTTCGATATGGATTTACGTTTTTTCATAGCTGGTTGCATTACAGTTTGCAAAGGCAATGGTTTCATTGCATTATGCTCCAACCATACATTATTATCGACTGATCTTGAACGTCGGCGACGATTTGGTCTTGGTGTTGAAGTGGCCGCCAATAATGGTTCTTTTTGAATAAGTAATTGTTGTTTTGGTGTTTCTGGTACCGGTGGAGCGATATTTTCAAGTCCTTCTCTAGTTTTGCGTTTTATTGGCGACATTTCGTCATACAAATAGCCCA
This sequence comes from Oryzaephilus surinamensis, assembly GCA_004796505.1. NCBI lineage: Eukaryota > Metazoa > Arthropoda > Insecta > Coleoptera > Silvanidae > Oryzaephilus > Oryzaephilus surinamensis. Next base: position 48,537 of record SSSI01009097.1, on the reverse strand, counting down.
CGACTTCTTTCATTTTCGTTTCTTTCTCTTGATATGCATTCAGTTCTTCTCTTTGCTTACGCAATTTATCCTCCAACTCTTTAGATATCTTCTCGTTTTTCATTTGCAATTTTTGTTTAGCTTTTTCTTTATCCAAAATATTCTGATTGATTTTCAAATCTTTTTGGTGAAGTAAATTTTGTAATCTAATAATTTTGTCTTCTAATTCGCGATTTTTTGTTAAGAGCTGCTCATTATCACCCTCTAAATCAATTATTTTCATTTCGACATTATGCATCTTTTGTCTGGATTTATTTACGAGAGTTTTTTGACTTCGTAACTCAGTTTTATTCACTAAATTCTCTTGATTTACCTCCACCAACCGCCTACGAAGTTCATTACTCGATTTTTCAAATTTCGTAGCCAATTCCTGGTCTTTATTTTTACGTACAGTGAAAATTTTGTCCAATTTCACTAAATGCTCTAAGCTTTCTTCTATATTATTCACGGATAACTTAAAAATTGGCAAAGGTGGTATGTTGAATGCTGCAAATTGTCTGATTTTCGGCGTTTTCTCAATGGTACGCTTAACGAATGGTGTTGTTCTCGCTTCACTACGTACAATTTTAACATCTTGTGTGTTTTCAGCAAATGACATCACTTGAACATTCTCATCGAAATCATCCACTGATGGATTGACGCAAACAATCATCTGTACACTACCATGTCCTTCGAAGTAGTTGCGAAACATTAATGTTAATTTACTCTCTCTGAATGGCACTACTCTGCTGCCTTTCATTAATTGATTTTCCCTTAAAGCATCCATACAGGCTCGAAGTGTCATCAATGAATTATTAATACTGCTCGCTTCACGTAATCTTGCTCCAGTCGTATTTGTACGATTTGTACGCTCCGATCCAGCCAAATCAACCAAACTCAATTGACTAACAACGACCACATTCGATTCGGGTATCACATGTTGTCCATCATTATTATAATTCTCAAACTGAGCCAAACGAATATTAAAAATCGAATGACTGCGACTAGATTCGCTATTCAATTGGGTGTGTCCCATTCTTTTAGCCATTTGGCCCATATTGAACACTTCGAATGCTTCTTCGGCTGATTTAACTTCAACTTCCACTATACCATTTAAGTACATATTCCTATTAGAGTCTTCACGAATCACTTTGTTCTTCTTTCGTTCTGGATTTGAATCCAATAAGTCGTAAACTACATTATTGTAAATTTCTACGTAACTAACAAAGACTGAATACAAATTCATTTCATTAATTAAGGAAATTCTTGTGCCATCATTGTAATAATTCATCTTTTCGTTTCCATTTTGTCGTGGTGCTTTACTTCGATGTGTTTTTCTTCGAAATTCATTGGCACGATCTTGAATTGCATCATGTTCGGATTGTATTTCGAATCCATTCATTTTGTCCGGTTTAATAACAAATTTTGGTGCCTGATGTTCGTCGATTGTGTTAAACAAAGTGTGAATACATCGTGGAATGATTCCTGGTTCATTTTCTTTGCCAGTTAAAGTGTATGTTTTCCCGGAACCAGTTACACCGTACGTAAAAAGTAAACTGTTTTTACCCTTCAATAAATCCTCTAGTAAAGGGTAAGCTAAATGGTCGAACACCTCTTTTTGCTTGGAATAGGATGTAAAGATGTGTTTAAAGCGGCAATGTATTTCTTTTAACTGGGTTTTTGACTCAGTAGGGGTGGTTAACACTAAAACGTTTGGTGAGAGCAGTTTTATGCATGATGATTCCAAATTGCCTTTTAATGGGCGAAGGCGACAATATACGTGGACTGGTTCCTTGTCTAAGGAGTCCACAGAGCTGGAGGATGATGTTAATTTGTCTTTTCGTAATCGGGGGGTGTTTTTAGCGGAATTCATATTTAATGAAAGCTGTTGTGGGAATAAAAATGGATATATTTAACTAAATTTTCCTGACAGTGTTAGATAATTATTTAGACAAATATTTACCTGTGAATTAGAATATTACACTCAATAAATAAAATTTTTATCACAACACATTCAGTTTTTTTCAAATGTTTGTCGGTTATAAAATACCACTGACAGTAAAAAACGTTACAAATGTAGTGCCATCTAGGCGAAAGAATTTGATGTAATTATTCAAAAAAAGTATTGAGGGTTGCATGTTGGTTACAAATCTTTCCAAAACATAAATAACCTAACATTTTACAAAACACAAATAAAATGTTTAACAGATATACATTTACTGTAATTGTTTTAATCGCTGTAATGCATACATTTTTAACGAATATACAAAAGTATCTTTAATATATTTTTTCTGTAGAGTCTAGTCGATACTACTTATACAAAAAAATATGAATTAATTCATAAATCAGCTGGGGATGTACAAGCAGAAATTTTTAATTATCATCAAATATTCATGCATGGGAACATTTTGATCGAATTACAAACACTGTAATTAACAATTGGTATAACTACAACTAATTTTTTAGCATTTTGTAATTACAGAAAAGGGGATGCAGACATGTATGTATCTGAGACCAAAAAGTCTCCAACTTATGATCCCCACGAATACGATTTAAACTCAATAACTTGTGGTTTAGATCGAGTGGAAGTTCCCTACAAGTAAATAGTTATTTGTTCAACGATATTTTGCCTAAAATGCTTTTTTTGCAGTTTTAAAAGACCATTTACTATTGGCATTTATGGTCACCCATCGCACCCACAAAGCTCCTACATTCTAAGTATTTATAAATTACCATACGATAAAAATACTTTTTTAGAAGATGAAATCGAAATTTATAAAAATTCCGAAAAGGAAATAGTATCGCAAAAGACTGAACACAAAACTAAAATGGGTTTGAATGATATTTCAAATAAAATCGGTGTTTGGTCTTTTTTTGGTGTAATAGACATGATTACCTTTTGACTGAGAGTACTGTTAAAGTGTCAAATTATTGCATTGGTATTTTTATTATTGTTAAATATTATTTTTAAATTCTGCGAATATTCCATGTCTATTAGTACCTAAAAGTGTATTGGTTACTAAGTTCCTGGAAAGTCATTGTACCACACATTTTGATTAATTGCAATGTTAACAAATATTGCAAAACACTTATTCCAACTTATACTGGTACTTCAGATTGTTTAATTGTTTATTTATTGATTGTCTTGATTGTTAAATAAATTATATTTAAAAACCGGTACTTTTTTTTTATTGCGTTGGCAATAAAATGTCATCCACTTCGAAAAAAATTAAGTGAGGTTAGAATTTAGAATTTCAATTTATAAAAATGAGTTAAAAATAATTTATTATTGTCAGTTTACACAAAATAATCCTATTTTAAGATGTGTCCAGCATCTACATAATAAACAGAACTGTCCTTGTATTAATATGTAAATTTAAAGGAAAAAAAATGCTTAGCCCAAAATTAGGATACTTAATAATTATTATAATAATCAGCTTAATTGTAACATTTTACGAGATTCAGTTTACAAAATTGTACGAAAAGCAACATTTCTTAGGTAAAAAATAATAAGAGCGTAATTTTTTAATTAACAAGCTTTATTTACAGAGCAACAAATTCAAAGACATTTGGAAGTAAAAGTCGTTGAAAAACAGATTCTTGAAGAAAATAATTTGGTATTAATTTATAATCGTGTACCAAAAACTGCGTCCACCAGTTTCGTAGGTGTTGCATACGATTTGTGTAAACGGAATAAATTTCATGTACTTCACGTTAATATTACTGCCAATAATCATGTATTGTCGTTCAATAATCAGTATAAATTCGTTACGAATGTTACAAATTGGAGTGATATGAAGCCAGCATTGTATCATGGCCATTTTGCGTTCGTTGACTTTACAAAGTAACCTCGTACATTTGATTAAAAAGTCCAGGTTTATTTATAATTTATTTTAGATTTGGAGCTCCAAAACCGATGTACATTAACTTAATTCGTAAGCCTTTAGACAGATTCGTGTCTTACTACTATTTTGTCAGATATGGAGACAATTATAGACCGTATTTAGTGCGTCGTAAGCATGGAAATACAATGTCGTTTGACGACTGTGTGGCGAAAAATCTTCCAGAATGCGATCCGAACAATATGTGGCTTCAAATACCATTCTTTTGTGGTCATTCAGCGAATTGCTGGAAGCCAGGCAATAAATGGGCGTTAACTGAGGCCAAAAAGAACTTAATCAACAACTATTTACTTGTGGGTGTAACCGAAGAATTGGAAGATTTTGTTGCTGTTTTGCAACAAACGCTTCCACGACTATTTAAAGGAGCTGTGGATCATTATTTGACTAGCAATAAATCTCATTTAAGACAAACTGTACAGAAAAATACTCCATCGCCAGAAACGATTAAGAAAATACAACAGAGTATTGTTTGGCAGATGGAAAATGAATTATACGAATTTGCAGTGGAACAATTTCATTTCATTAAAAAGCATACGTTAAAAAATAAGATGCAAAATGTTTCATATGAAAAAATAAGACCGAAATGACTGATCATTTGATTTGATTTTCTTTATTTATAGTTATAGCAAAACAATCATTAATTGTAATATAAAATGTACATATATTTTCGTAAATTACGTTTTACAGACTGATATCAAAACTATTTAAAACTAAAATATATCTAATAAATGGATTTATTATAAAATGTTTTGTCGTTTACATTTTACACTTGTAAACCGTCTTAAAATTAGGCAGCCACCAATACAAAAAAATTTGCTGGACGGAAGTTATAGTTTAACTTATTATTACAAATGTGTATTTTTTTGGAATTATCTTATTATTATTATTTAAATTTCCACTCGTTTTCATATGAATTTCCATTTTAATTACACTGACGTCATTTTGGTTGCCAATGCAGCTGTCAGTTTCGGCCGATTACCGTGGTACTCGCATAAAATGGCTAGGTGCCTACTGCTGTCAAGAAATGAACCCAAAAAACTTGTCATCTGTCCTCATGTTTAAGCAAATTTCTTTATTTTCAAGCAATTTGTGAGCACTAAATCACATACAAGTTGAAATAAAATTGTAAAAAATTCAATTCTCCTTAAATTACCAACAATTTATAGTAGAAAACGAACATTTCTACTGCAATTTCACTCCATATTTCGATTATGTTCTAAATTTGCGTTGCAAAAAAGCTAATCAATTTATATAGCAAAAATATTTATTGTTTTCACAGTGTGGGTGTGTGTCTGTGGTTAGTGAGTGTTGTTCTTTGCATTCGACCGGTTCGATTATTTTGGTGATATGGCCGATTCTGCCAGTGAATCTGATTCTAGTAGTATCGATGGGGGCCCAATAATGATGCCACCTAGTCCTATAACAAGGGAACAACTGCAAAAACGTATCGAAAGTTTACAACAACAAAATCGTGTCCTTAAAGTCGAATTGGAAACGTACAAATTACGTGTGAAGGCGTTGCAGGAAGAAAATCGCGAATTGCGTAAAGCTTCAGTGATAATCGTAAGAATTTCCATTAAACTACATTGTGTGAATGATGAATCATATTTATTTACAGCAAGCAAAAGCCGAACAAGAGGAAGAATTCATTTCGAATACGCTATTGAAAAAAATCCAAGCCTTAAAGAAGGAAAAAGAATCTTTAGCTCATCATTATGAACGCGAAGAGGAATGCTTAACTAACGATTTATCACGTAAATTAACACAACTCAGACAGGAGAAATGTCGTCTTGAACAAACACTTGAACAGGAACAAGAGTGCCTTGTTAATCGTCTCATGAGGAAAATCGAAAAACTCGAAGCTGAAACTCTTGCCAAACAAACGAATTTGGAGCAATTGCGACGCGAAAAAGTACACGCAAACCAATAAAATTCTATAATAAATTAACAAAAAACCATTATTTTAGGTGGAGCTGGAGAACACTTTAGAGCAAGAACAAGAAGCACTGGTCAACAAACTATGGAAACGTATGGATAAATTGGAGGCGGAAAAGCGAATGTTGCAAATAAAGCTCGATCAGCCTGTTAGCGATCCAGCTAGTCCACGGGAGATCAGCAATGGTGATACAGCAACGAATTTAAGTGCTCACATACAAACGTTACGGTCTGAGGTGGCTCGATTACGGCAAACGTTGGCGATTAGCCAACAAGAGCACACACAAAAGATGCAACGTTATGCACAAGAGGAGCGCAACATAAAAGAGGAGAATCTAAGATTACAACGAAAATTGCAATTGGAAGTTGAACGACGCGAAGCACTGTGCAGGCATTTGTCGGAGAGCGAAAGTTCATTGGAAATGGAGGAGGAGAGACATTACAACGAGCAAGTTTTGGGCATTAGACAGCACACTGTATCGCCGGTGCCGTACAATCCATCGCCAAATCAAAGCCGGCCACTCAGTCCCGGTAAGAAATCGGAAATTGGGACCAAAATGGTCGATTATTTAATTTTTGGATGGCATTTTTGTGTAGGTTTGTCATCGATACAGGCGTTGTCGCCACGCGATTCCCTCATCGTCGGCCCACCACGTTGCCATTCTTGCGGCCAGCTAGTGAATCCGGCTTGTGTTTCGGTGGCATTGCATACGATTGGATCGAGCAGTCCACCGGCACCGCCACATCGTCGGACCAGTGATCGATTTATAAAGCCAGCCATACCAGCACCACAACCGGCTAGTCCTATGGATACTTCGGTGAACAAGGAATAAGTGGATCTGATAGGTAGATCTGTTTTTCGAGCAAATATTGTTGCGTTGTGTTCTTTTTTTTTTCTGCAACGTACATGAATATTAAACAAAAAAGACTTTATTATTATGTATACTTATTAATATGCGTGAAATTTACACACACATATTCAACAAATATTAACCCGATAAAAAAATAATGTTTTGGGGGCAGCTGGAAATGTGAAAATTTTTAGTTGCGAAACGTTTTTTCATTGTCTATGGATTGCTTTAGCTAAAAATATACGCAATATATACATACATATTTAATAATATGAATACTGTATTTTAATTAAATAAAAAAAAATAAAACATAATATTGTGTGTACTTATAACGTTATAATTAGTAATGTAAGAGCTTTTTTAATGTTCAATTAATGGCTCAGTCCGATTAATTTTTTCTAAAAAACAAAAAAAAAACCTAAAATAAATTTCAATGTTTACAATGTGATGTTTAATGAATGTTTTATAAGTTTCGTTTTTTCTAATTCTGGGCAACTGTTATTTTAAAAATTAAAATATTGTTTGTTGCCAAAATTAATAATGGAATGCCAATTTTTAGGTAAAAATTAATTAAGTGAGGTGGATTCATATTTTCCAAGACATTTTTGCTGCTTCGCTTAATAAAAAAATTATCGTTATTAATTGTTCTTGTATTTTATTAGTTGTTAAGAATTGTTTTTATCAATCACATATTTTTTTTATTTTTAATTTATCTCACAGTAATTAGTTCGCTTTTAAATGGTTAATTTAACAAGAAAACAACTACTTTTTCTAAACAGTTACATAATAATTGTAATCAATGATTCTGATATTTTTTTTAATGAAGAAAAGATAATGTTAAGACTATTTTTTAGTTTAGGTGTTGTTCATTAGGTATTATAAAATTCTTATGTATAATATAACTGGCGTATTTTGTAAAAAAGCCAGTTAAAAAAACCATGTGAAAAGTGATACTAGAATATATTGTAAAAGAATTAAAAAGAAAACTATTTTTTTCATTGGTCAATTATTATTGTCGATTTTTTCTATATGTAATAGGACTTAAGTTTTCTTAAGTAAATCAACACTTTTGTAGTTATTTGTATGAGCCAATATTGCAATAGAATTTTACTTATTGAATGTATACACTTTGAAAATACCAATGAAAAATTTTTGCAAATTAGAATCCAGGGTTCATTTAACAAAAAACTAGTTTGTAGAACTTTATATTTAGCAAATACTAGTTTTGTTTGATTTCTTTTGATTAGAGAAATCCAACAAGACTATTTGTCTACATTTTATATTGAAATTTCACGTTTTTTGTTGCTATTTTTTGCTCACAATATTTTCTATTGAATTTATATTATTTAAGGTTGAGTGATAATGTTTAATTTTTTCCAAAAATTAATAAACAAGATTTATTCAAGTTTGGTTTTTGTATTTTTATTTGATTTTTTAGTAAAACATAATAAAATATATATTGACTAGCAAAATACAATTTTAATGCTATAATATGTTTAAGTACGATTTAAGGCACATTTAAATTTATCGTCAATGCACAGAATGACTAGAAATTCAATCCCATATTAAATGTAACTGTGAAAGACCCTGTATTGAAATAAGCATTGCACATTTTAAATTAATATTTGGCACATTTTCAATTAATATCAAGCGCATATTTTAACACTCTTTGGCGGCACTACTTTGGCATGCAACACTATTACTACTAATACAGCCTAATGTTAAATTTTGCAAGCCGGAACAACTAGTCGCCAAACTGATCATTTGTTTAATTTGATCCAAAGTTTTTAAACAAACAACAACACAACATTCATCCCCTTTATCCAGACAATTCACCCCATTGTCGCTCGTATTCTTCAACACGTTCAATAAATTCTTATTTGAACATTCTGTCTTTTTTGTTCCATCATTGTTTGTACAACAACTTGCTGTTTTATTGCAACTTTTCGTTTGCGGTATTTCTGTTGCATTTAACAGTGTTTGCAATGAATTCTCCTCTTGGAATACGGGCATTGTTGTATTATAATTAGCGACATTATCCCAAGCGCTAGGCATTTCTTCATCGCACACCAATTGCATCTCAACAGCTTCCGGTTTATGCAATTGGTTCAATAAATTGTCAACCATTGCATTATTTTCTGGTGTTACAACACGAACGTTACTACTCTTATCCAATCCATCGAATAATTCCTCCGTAAATGCCTCATTTATGTCGTACAGGTTAATATTTGCATTTTCTATCTCTGTAATGATTGAACTGTCCTGCAGTTCCATTTGCGTGTCGTTTAAAGTTTCCACATCAGCTCGTCCATTTTCAATATTTTCTGTACCTATATTGTACGATAATTGAATCGTTACCGGTTCTGTTGTATTAACAGTAGCATAATTTTTCAATCCATTCGCCATTTCAAACTGCAAACTTGAGTCAGATTCAATAACGGCAGCATATTTGGCTTTATTTTCAATGGCAGTTGTCGGCTCTGAACTATCAACATAGTTGTTTTCGTTCATTAATTGTGTGTAAATATTATCGTAGTTGATTTGTAGATTATTGTTTGGCTCCTCCTGAAACACTAAACAACAAATAAATAAAAACAAGCAAGCTAGTTTGAAAGATCATACACTGGGAGTTATTTTCCAATTCCAATTGAGCGTAGTTAAAGTTATCGTTGTTGTTAAATTCGTTTGACGTGTTCTTTTCCTGATTTTGTTTGTTAGCTAGACTTTGCATGGCTCGCTCATGGATTTTCGTGTGTGATTTCAGGCTGTGCGGAGTGGAAAATGCACGATTACAATGTAATTCTTTGCAAGCATACGGTTTTTCACCACTATGAACTCGTTTATGAGTTTTTAGATGATGGCTAGCTGTAAACGCCTTTCCACAACCGGTTTCCACACATCTAAAATACATTTGGTTAATTTTTTAACTATATAAACTGTACAAAATCGTACTTGTAAGGTTTTTCGCGTGTATGCGTACGAGTATGTTTTTTCAAGTCGCTTAAAGTTGTGAAGAACTTCTTACAGCCGTCTGCATCACAGTTGAAAGTCTTGCCATTGTGTAGACGTTCGTGGGCTCGAAGACGATACAAGGTGTTGAATGCTTTATCGCACGCCTCGTACGTACATTCGAATGGCTTTACTTTCGTATGGACACGAATATGGATTTTCAAGCTGTACGATGTTAGAAAACCTTTTCCACAGTTTGGTTCGGTGCATTTGAAACGGTATTCGCCCTTGTGAGTTTTCATGTGCGTGCGTAAATTGCCAACAGTGCTGTAACTTCTTGAACAACCATCGTACTCGCAATGGTATCGATTGATGATTGTTTCTTTGGTGTCAGGATTGGTGCTAGTGATTGTTAAAGTGGCATGAGTGGGTTCACCAGTAATTTGTTCTTCGTTTCCAGGTGTTATTTGAGTGTAAATTTCATCCACAGAAACAGTATGTTGAATAAATCTGAAATTAATAATTTTTTGTGTTTAAATTTGTTCCCAACATGTCAAAACAAAAGTCACTATGACCAATATAACCTTAAAATACAACTTTTTTTTGTTGTTTTTGATAATTTATCTATAAATTTCACTTAATTAACAACACAAAAGCGAAAAATCACTTTATGTTGTTAAAATTAGTATTTGGAAGTGTTTTTAAAAAAATTGCAAATTATAGGTTAGAATGTCCATATTTGGTCATTCCATTGGGGCCCCATTTTTTTTATTTGCTTACCCGGCATTTTCGTTGTTGCTTTGGATATTTCCAATGTATGTTTGTAATTTGTTTGTTTTATTGTTTGAATTTGTTGTTTCGTGATTATTGTAAACATTATCAAAACTAAAATCCAAACTTTCATCGATACAATCCTGTAAGTCATGTGTCACTACGATATTATTGTTAAATGTTTCATTAGTATTAAGCACTTTTTCATTCCACGATGCCATAATTTTGTTGTTTGCCATGTATTAAAAGGAAACATTTAGAATTTAATAGCAATTACAGTGTAAAATACATAATAATATAAACAATAAAGAATAGTCTATTTTGATTTATTACATTTTCGTGTTAAAGGCCAGGCAAGGAAACGTGCATTTATAATATACAATGATAATTACTGAGACTGAATCACTTAAAACTCAAAAAATACATGACGTAGAGTGCACTTAGAGTGGGGTCAGTCTATTTTTGTTTTGAATACACCATTTTTGTTATCTTTTTCACTATTATACACTGATTTTATTTACATTTTATATACTTGTGTAAATATAATAAATTTCCTATCGTAAATGTTTATCAAAACATTAATCTTTTTTAAATTTAGAAGTTTTAAATAATTTAAAATTGGCGCTTATCTGTATAGATGTCGCAAGTGTAGTTTTGTATGTAGTGATCTGTCAAATTGTATCCCTTCTCTTCCGGTTAAAAAACCAAGATGGTAAGTTTGTAAATGGATATATTTTTATTTTTACAATCATCGATGAATTAAAAATACATTTTTAACTATAAATTGAATAAAACAATGCCTTAGTCAATGTTTTATTTATTTTTTGTTATAGTTTTTTTAAGTTGTAAGGACTTTACAGAGATTTTCTTCGTTGCAAAGTTAACTTAATAAGTGTAATAACAACAATTATTACACGATTTTAGGGCTAAGTAAATTACATTTTTAACTATTAATAACAAAGATAAAGTGTATTTAGTATATACATGGTGATTGTTGAATAAAATAAATTAATTAAGCTGCATTCAAGTTTTCAAAATATAACCTCACATTATTATTATTTTTAGGCTCGTGGTCCAAAAAAGCATTTGAAGCGTTTAAACGCCCCTAAAGCATGGATGTTGGACAAATTGGGTGGTGTATTTGCTCCACGTCCTTCCACTGGCCCCCATAAATTACGTGAATCATTACCCTTAGTGATTTTCCTTCGTAACAGGCTAAAATATGCATTGACGAATTGTGAAGTAACGAAAATTGTTAAACAAAGATTGATTAAAGTTGATGGAAAAGTACGAACTGATCCAAACTATCCCGCTGGTTTTATGGGTAATTATTTTAAATTGTATAATTTGGCCCTGACGAAGCTGAAATGTGCATAAATTCTGGCATTTTTCAGTCAAACTGAGGCCTAAATTAAAAATTCCTCTTTAGGTCACTGTTTAGTTTAATTCCAGACTAGTACAGTATTACCCAAGTTGAAAACATTTCAATTAATTACTTCGGAATGATTATTTATTAATTTTTATGTTTTTTTAGATGTTATCACAATTGAAAAAACTGGTGAATTCTTCCGTTTGATTTATGACGTTAAAGGAAGATTTACAATTCACAGAATCACAGCTGAGGAAGCTAAAGTGTGTTTTGTTTTTCATTAAAATGTTCACTGATAAACTTAAATTATGTTCTGTTTTTAGTACAAGCTTTGCAAAGTAAAGAGGGTGCAAACTGGACCAAAAGGCATCCCATTTTTGGTGACTCACGATGGCCGTACCATCCGCTACCCAGATCCATTGATTAAAGTGAACGATTCCATTCAATTGGAAATTGGAACAACAAAAATTCTCGATTTTATCAAATTTGAGAGCGGCAATTTGTGTATGATTACAGGTGGTAGAAATTTGGGACGTGTTGGTACAGTTGTTAATCGCGAACGTCATCCAGGTTCATTTGATATCGTACATATTAAGGATGCAAATGAACACGTATTCGCTACTAGGTAAATAAACAAGTTTTTTTCTATATTGTTCAAATTTGTATTGAATTTTTGGTTGCAGGTTAAATAATGTATTCATTATTGGTAAAGGAAGCAAAGCATTTGTTTCTCTACCAAGAGGCAGAGGTGTTAAATTGTCTATTGCTGACGAAAGAGCTAAGCGATTAGCCGCCAAGGCTCACTAATGTTGTAATAAACATTTTCTTTAAAAAATAAAGTAAAAAATCGAATTGACCTGTTTTATTTCCTTACTTGTTCCGAAAATAATGTTTAATGAATCATTAAACGGCACAATCCATGGATTTTTGAATTGTTTTTACGGCAAAAAGGGTATAAGTTAATTTGTTGCGTTTTTTCCTCATTTTCACAGTAAACAAAGTGAAACAGTTGGTTTTTAACTGTTATTTATTTATTTGAAAAATAAATATTTGCTTTTGTCGACGTAATTTTCTAAATTCGTATTTTAATTACTCTCTCAAGGTTCCCCCTTTTTCGCATAAATCGCCAATCAAATAGCACTTAACTAAAAAACGTTGATTGTCTTTGTTTGAAAAAGCCGAATACCCGTTTCATGTTCCTATATATAAATTCTTTCTTTTGATGGCAAGGAAAAATAAAGGCCCAATTACTCACCTTAATCTATTATATAAAGTATTGGGTAGTAGAATAGAGTGTATAGATAGGTCACAGTCTAAACGAACGACAGAGAGAGGCATGAAAGTATGCATGAGGTCCCGCTGCTAAAACAATGAAGTTATGGTGTGGGGTTTTTCAAATATATATCTACTATACCAGGGATGGAACACAAGAATAAGAGCGGATTTCAATCAAACGAGATGAACTCATGACTTTATGCAAGAGGTGGGCAAAGCCGTGCAATTCTACGACTCTTTATTGACTTTGCTATCTTTTGTCTGTATGTGTGCTGCTTCTTCTATTCGACTACATTAAGAATATCATGGAATTCTTTTAAAAATGCTCGCAAATGTAATGAAGAAAAACGAACAAGAATGTTTTAGCATTTATACACCATTTTTTTTTCAAATAAAAAACTTTTTCAACAAAAATTTGTTTATTTACTTAAATAAATTGGGTACACCGTAAATTTCTTGTGGTCTTACTGGCACATATTCTTCTTCTTCACTGGAATCTTCAAAAAATGTTCTTGATGGCACTCCGTACTCGATGGAAGGCCGTTTTGGCACTCCGTATTCAATGGAAGGCCGTTTTGGCACTCCGTATTCGATGGAAGGCCGTTTTGGCACTCCGTATTCGATGGAAGGCCTTCTGGGGACTCCATATTCGATTGAGGGCCGTCTTGGCACTCCATATACTAGGGATGGCCGTTTTGGCACTCCATATTCGATGGATATACGCCTTGGAACTCCATATTCGATTGAAGGCCTCTTTGGAAGTGTGTATTCCCTAAATGGCACTGCTTCTTTAAATGGAGACACTCCATCAACAACTGATGTGTATCTGGCAGCTGGATAAGACGCTGCTACGCAAACGATTAAGATTCCAAACACGAAAAATGGACTCTGTAAAAAATACTTTGTTAAATAAAATCACAAAAGAATCATTTTTGACTTTTACTTACATTTTCCATTGCAAAAGTTTGTATAAATAGTGTTTAATTGTATTTTTAAAACAATTTATTTATATAAATTTGAAAGTAAAAGTAAAAAATGAGGTGCTAAGTACAAGGGCGTAATTAGTAACTAATTACCTGTAACGATGAATAAAATAACATAATAAATGACTAATTTAGTTAATAATAAATGGAATTACGATTTAAATAAAAGATAATTTTCTAAATTTAAGCGTAATAAAAAAAATGAAGCCAGTTTAGTACTGTAAAAGGATTCAAATACGAAATATATACGAGAGTTTATATATTTAAAAGCGTTGTGGGCTCCCATAAAGAAAATCCGAAAGTTAAAAGGGGCCAGACGTTATAAATAACCGGCTAGGCAATGTTAATGTGTATAAATGTTTTGTGAATTGTAACAAATTTCTCGGTCGAAAGAAAAACTTATCTTTTCCGGTGTTACGGGTGGCATTTTCCACGATATTTAGTTTGCGTATAAAATTCGTAAAGGCATAGAGAGAGTGGCTGTGTGTAATAAATAAAAAGACGGTTTTTCATGAAACCAGAAGGCGTGCATTTTTATTGCCTGCAAAACTGGCCCCCATTTTAAATTAAATGCAAAGATAGTGTGTTTTATTTTGTTGCAAAAAGGATGCCACTGTTGTTGTTCTCTGCAATGAGAGGATAATTTAAGTGTCTAGTTTTACATAAAATACTGAGAAGGGTATCAGTGTTTGCCACACCAACTATTTAGTACAAAATAAAACCAAGATTAAGTAAATTTTTCGATACAATTTAAACCTGCTATTAGAAAGAAAAAATATATTACCGTCAGTTGGATTCATAACAGACGAATAAAAAATAAAATAAAACTTGTATTCAGTAAATACAACAGTAAAATGATATTTTCCCATCCATGAAATTGAGTTGTTCCTGAATGATATTTGAATAATTGAATTACAAACACATTCTGAAAATTGTGCAGTTTAAAATGGTTTGCGTTTATATATGTTGCTGGTCTGCACATCAATTGCATCTCATATTAGAGCTAAAAAAACTGTGTGGAACGATCAAAGGTGCAATAAAATGCAAAATGCTTACATAAAAATTCATTTTTATTACAACACTGACCATTCGAAAATATACCCGAAAAACTTTCGTAAACACTTTTCCTAATACAGTAAAAATAAATTTTATTAAATTGTGTGGGCAGTTTTATACTTTTCCATATTTCGATTCAATATGGACAATAACCGCGAGTATATATCTAATATCGAAGAAATGTGTGGTGTCCCTGAAGACATGTTAAGCGCGTATTCAATTTACGGCCCTCAAAGGGGCCAGTTTCGCCTTTAGAATTAGTCCCAAACACACAAACATGGTAGTTTTGTTATTGTTTATATTTGAATTCTTTTCATGTGTGTGTGTTGAAAATTATAGTGTAAATATTGTGATATAGCAACTGATGCCAGAGGGCAGTCAGGCAAGGGATAAATCAGGTGCATCAGGGCAGATAATAAGGAATCGCTTGACTGATTTTCCAGTTTCAAATGTTTACATTCACTCCCGCTTTTCCCTCTCGCAAACAAATAGAGAAACATCAACAACATATTATAAACTCTATTTTGTGTATTACACTGCATTTATATGCATTGCAGGCATAATAATTATATATATTAGGTATAGGTATAAAATTATTGAGAAATATTGCAGAAATAAATCGTGAAAAGAAAACACAAGCGTTTATGTACAAAAACAATTTTCAAAGTAAAATATAAATCCTCTCTCTCGTCCACACAGCAGTGTGTCTGGCAACATAATAATTTGCATTAATATCGTTTTTCCCCAAACATATACCGAAGACCCTTAGTGGAATTTTCTCTTGTGGACTGTTGAAGCTGTCAGATCGAGATAGTAACATATTTCCTCTCTTCCGCTCGACTAGCTTTTTCCCGGCTAAAAATTATACCTTATGCCTTGACCGGAGGACATCTCGACTAGCCGCAGCAGTTATTACGGCACTCTCTTTTCCTCCACACCCATACCACCTCATACATTATGGATTTACTGCCCATCCCCCTTCTCGCACATATTATAAGAACGTCTACTACCCTACATACATATATAAATGTGTACAGCACACGAATCCTTTATATATAGACGAAAATGTATTGGTTAAATCGTAAAAAATATATTTTCACTTGACATGATTTTCCTTCCCACACACAGTCTGTTTGGCTATTTTTGTAATTCCACGTGGTTGAATTAGCAGCGAGAGGCATATGGTATGATTCGCATTGGCAATTACTTAATTGAAGCGCAAAATGGATGCACAATTCAACTAGAAAACCTGTAATGTGTGTACAGTTGGTTTGGCGAATCTTAAATGTCACATGACATGACCAATTAGTACGAATCTAGTAAAGTACTACTTTTTACATTTGAAGAATTCTACATGCGCAGTTCTTTATATTTTATGTTTAAATCCAAATCCAATAGTTTATGAACAATTGTCACATAACATTAAAGATACAACAAAACAATATGTCTACAGGTGGTTTTGTGAATCTTAAATGTCACATGACCAATTAGTACGAATCCAGTAAAGCACTAATACTTTCTAATTCTATACATTTTAAGATTTCTACATGCGCAGTTATTTAGGTATATTTTTTGTTCTCATAATCGAGTAGTTTATGAATCATTGTCACGTGACATTAAAGATACAACGAACATACTGTACATCAAACAGTGTCAGTTTGAACACGAAGAATCTAATCCACAAAATATATAAGTTTCACGTTCCACAAGATTTCATAAAAATCTCCAATTTATATTTAAGTTAAAGTAATTTGATTCGAAATTGAGTTTTTTATTTGTTTTCATGTTGTGTGTGTGGTGGGATATTATAGATATTATATACGAGTATATTGGTGTTGTCAGTCTATGGGATATAATGTTATCTATATATAAAGAAAAAGTCAAAGCAGATTATATTTTTGCTACACACACTTTTGTGCTGTTGTTGGAAAAGAAGAGTGTATATAAATGTGTTGATGAGGGGATGAAAAACAAACTGCGACGACAGCTTAACTCCTCTCTGATAGGTTTTTGGTTCAGCAGTCAATCGCATCACTATATGATGGTATATATAAGATCAAAGGCGCCCGACAAGTAATCGAAAACTTACTTGTTGTTCTTACAACCACCATTGCAGATCTGGATCTGTATACAGAGTGTTTTATGTAAAATTGCAACTGGAAAGAAGAAACAAAATTTGACAAGAACAAATTTTGTATTTTGTCATTTATCTCGAAAATGGTAACTGTAATTGAAAAAGTCTAAAAGACAAAAAATGTCTAGAATTTAATTTTCTAACAGATGAGTCGATTGGGAATTTAATATCAGTTCTA
The DNA here is from genome assembly GCA_004796505.1 of Oryzaephilus surinamensis. NCBI lineage: Eukaryota > Metazoa > Arthropoda > Insecta > Coleoptera > Silvanidae > Oryzaephilus > Oryzaephilus surinamensis. The sequence continues at coordinate 31,116 of SSSI01009097.1, read as the reverse complement.
ATGACAAAGTTCTAAAGAGTTTTAGAGTTCCTCTTAGACAAGATAAAAAACAAAAGTGTCTACAATGCATGTGTTGACAAAATTTCTTATACTAAATCCTCTACAATATTTACCATTTTCTTTTGGAAACACTCTGTGTACGTATCGATCACCAATCAAACCATTCAAAAAGGGAATGTTAAACAAACTCATCTCAATATTGATGATGTCTTCCTTACGGTCTGCATTTAAATCAACTATCGATATATAAAGGAAAAAGCTTGAGTTCTATTAATTTTTACTTGGTGGTGCTGACACCAAATAAGTTTCTCTTTGGGTTTAGAAGTCATAAATTTATTGTAAATTGTATTTCATAAAAAAGGGCCCTCTTTGTCAGCGGCAGTTTTCGTAAAATATGCGCCCGATGAAAACGATATAATAAAGCAATGTTGCCACCAACAGTAGTAGTAGTATACCATCAGGACTCTGTTCTCTCTTCCTTACATAAATCACGGCCTTATTAAGTCAAGTGGTTAGGATATATACTATATATATCTAGTGATTCTCGTGTATAAGAACTGCTTTGTGAGTGTATGTCGTTATATACGTAAAAGACACGCTCGCACAAAAACCACCATATTACAGCTAAAGAAAGATTCATTTTGTTTTTCCAATGTGAAATTATACCAACGGAATAAATTCCCCTTAACATATATACATTTTTCCCTTTTCTTATGCGTGGGATATAAAAATGATTGCAATTTTTCCGAAATAAATTATTATACTCGTATTATACGTTAAAGTTTGTACAGGTGTTTATAAAAATTACATTTTTTCTTGAAAGTTGCTTCGGTTTAAATTTTTATTTATTTCGAAATATTTTGTTTGGAATTCAGGAAACGGCATCACAGTTAATCTGGCCCTCTTTAGAAAATAATCCAAGGCATTTTCGCGCTTGCTTGCTTGTCTCAATTTACATTCTGAAAGCTTATCCGGATTTCCCACCTGTTTACGGTTTTAATTATTTTCTATGGAAATCAAAGCGTTTTTCTTTAATTGCAATATTGTGGCTTTATTATAACGTCAAAATTGTTTCTTTTAATAAAGGTGGAAAAATGAAATAGTTTGAAATTGTAATTTAAAAAATTGGCGAAGGCGCAAACACTAAAATTTTTCAGGAAAATTTAACTATCGATTATAGGTATTTACAATTAGAAAAAAAATTATAAATGTTTTAAATAAAATGTTTTATTTAAATTTTAAACATAACAATCATGTATAAATGACTGTTAATGAGCATAATTTTTCATAAGTGTAGCTGTAGACTGAAAAACTGAAAAAGGACATCTATAAGGTATATATTCCTGAAAGCTAATAAAAATTGATAGGATTTTATAAAATTTGGTCTATTCAGAAAAAGTCCTGATAATTTAAATTATTAAAGCTAAAATCCAATCAAAATTTTTATTTATTGATCAAATATTGAACAATTTTTAAAATTTATTTCAAAATTTGGCGAAGGCGCCAATATAAAATTTATTTTTGTATAACATTTTTCACAATTGTACAATGGTATAAAATATCAGTCTTGTTATTTTCTAGGAAAATCTTCGGAATTAAATATAAATTCTTCAAATTTAAGACGGGAAAATCTTCCTTCACAAGAAAATTTTGTTTGGTCTTGGCGTATTTGGTTAGTAGGTTTTTCCAACTTTGTGCCGCGTCCGCCCCTAAGCCGATATGCATTCATTAGAATAGTAAAACAGTGCATTAAGAGAGAGCATACACAAGAATAAAGAATCGGCCAATTCCACGTCGAAAAAGTTATGTTTTTCTTTTAAGTTTGCTTTAGTCGTACGCTTTCGAAAATAACTTTTATTTTATATCAACTTTAAATTTCTCTTTTCAACAACACGACACAAATGCACACATTTTTTTGGCTTCAACACCCTGTTTATGACGAAAAACAATTCCACAAACAACTGATGGCAAAACAGATTCAAGTGGATGATGGTTAAAAGATAATAAATGAAGAAACAAGCCAACATGTCACTAAATAATTGCTGTACGAGGGAAAATTTGTTGGATTAGGGGACCGTAACTGTACGTATTAAGATAAATGGTATAAATAGATAGTTTATTAGGGATGGTTTATGTTTTTGGGGGGAAAACTTTGTGGTTTTTACATTATTTTCCATGTCAAGAGTGAGTAATAAATTAATGGCGTTCTTAAGAGGACCGAAAGATATTTTTTATTTTTTTTCAATTACGCTCCTGAAAAACAGGGCTTTTGTTTTCTCATTCCAATCAAGCTGAAATTGTGTGTGCGCCGCTCTTTCAGCAATTTCGATGCAGGTATTCTATGTGCGAATGGAAATTTCAATTGGAAAATTCGTATATAGCCGATATCGGGAAAATGCCAGGCACACATACACACACACTTTTCAGCCGCCGTCTCTCTGAATGGATGAGTATGGAGCAATAAGGCGTCCAGATAAGAAAAGTTTAACGAAGGCTCCGCCCGGAGCCCGGGAAAGTGGCGGTGGCCCGCCAATAGTCAGCTTTTCATCTACGGAAAGGATTGGTCAATTTTCATTACTGACCAATGAAAAACTGTCCTAATAATGACGCAAATGCAAAATTTTTGTTATAAATAATGTATATTGTTGAAAGGAATGGCTAGCCCATCTTGGAAGATTCCAGGATTTCCAGGGAAAAAGCTCCGGCTTCTTGGAATTATACGTACCATGCCCAGTTATCGCTTATGTAATGTCTGGGATGATGAAAAGCGTCCACACGAATTTTATTCCACAATGAACACTTTCACATACTTCAATAAATTTTCCACTGTTTTCAAATAATATTCAATTTTCTCGTATATATGGTTAATTTGCTGGAAAAATGTCAATGCTGGTGTTTTTTTTTCGGAAATTTATATAATGTTGAAAAGAATCTAAATTGTATGCGGTTATCCCTTTTCGGAGGGATGATTCGGAAACCTTTACAATGGAACCGGAACTTACACAGGAAACTGTTAATGTGTAATTTAACTGTACTGGCCACTGGCCGGTTAAGATTTATTGTATCTTCTTCGCTGTTTTTACATATATGAACCTGAAAGGTGGACTGAAAACAATAAAAAAAAAGGGCAAGGAATTAAGTTTAGCGAATTAATACCGTTCAGATTTATTTTGCGTGTTAGGTTTTAGTGAAATTTATGAATTTATTAGTGTTTCGAAGAAAGTTTGTCTCAAATTCAAATGATTTCTAGTAAAACACTAAAAAATTGATGTAAATTAGTTGTTAAAGTGAATAAAAGAATTTGTGTTATTGGCGCATTCGCCAAATTTTTAAATTATTATGAGAAATATTTTCAGGAAATCTGGAAGTTTGTATTAAAAGTATTAATTTTCAGTGAAATTGTTTGATAAGCTTTAGTTTTGATTGAAATTTGTTGAAAAAGTTATTAAAAACCTTAAAAAACGTATTGATTTAAGAAATTATCAATTTTAGTTGTTTCGAAAGCTAATAGGAGCTTTTCTAATTAGCGAGGTTATTTTAACAAAAATCGAAATCGTATGAATTAATTTGTAAAATATGAGGTTTATTACACACATGTTTACAAATATTTCTATAATTTTTTTATGTTAATATTAAAAATTTGACCAATTAAAGTCGATTGTAATGTATTAACACTGGCGCATTCACCATTTTTTAAATAAAATTTATTCATTTAAATAATTCTTCTCGTTTATTACAAATTTATTCCAAACAATCGTTTACAAAGTCCTCAATTACGATATTAAATGCTGAACAAGACATTTCCAACATGAAAATGTAAACTAGATTTGACGACGAGCAGCATTCAACATATTTCAAACAAAAATACGAAAAATTCCTCGTAAAGTTATTGGTCAAGCTTCGTTTTCAATTTCCTTAATAAATTCTTCAAACTATATACAATGTGTACATATTATATATATGTATACATGTATATAGTGGAACTTCCGATATACCGGAACGGCCGTCCGGATGTATGTACGTTACGATAACCGGCCGGCATTCTTTCATCAACTTCCGGTCCACAGGCCACTTTACATTTCCTTCCGTGGAACTTGTGTGTGTGTGTGTGTGGGGAACACTTTAAATGACTAATGGCAAAAAGTCGTATTGGACTGTTTGTTAAAACGGATGTTCCGTGCAGCATCGACTTTTGTACATTATAACAAGAATATATTTGTACATGTCGTCAGTTTTCAAGTTCCTTCTTGCACTCATACAACCCTTAAATTTATACAAGAATCTCGTACAGCACGCTCGATCTATTATAGTTATAATCAATGGTTTGTGGAGGGCCGAAATAACAGGTTTTAATGAAATTGGTGGAAATTCGACTGTTTAAAGGTATTGCTATTATTAGAGGAAAACTTGCATTTATAGATTAGATGAAGAATTTTCGTGTACACGAAAACCAGTCCAACAATTTTCTACATATCGTGATAAAATGGTATTTTTATATCTTTATATTGTGAACACAACAAATATTTACTCGAAAAATTAATATTAATGAAATTTGATGGATTTTTCCGCAGTTCGATGGAATGTGGACAATATTATAAGAAAAGTTTTTCGGTAAACATGAAACCTTACATAATTCAAAAAAAATTGAAGAATCCTCTTGGATTTGCATTTAAAGCAAAAAGTACTCACAATGTACAATGAAAATACAAGTTATAAGTGGTTAAAATTGATCTGTGAGTGAGGAGAGTGTGTCATTAGTGGACGGCTGATGACAACTACAGAGTGGAGAGAGTATGAGGCCTGGTGCCATCATCATCATTGAAAAAGGGAAAATGGGAATGGAGCGCGCGAGAGGCAGCAGGACGTTAGAAAAACAGCCGGTGTACTTTCACGACTTCATGCATATTCAACAGCTAAATATTTGCAAGCGCTTCTTATATAATGATCATCCTCTGATTCCCTCTCTGTACGATTTCAATATTATAAGGGGTCACGTACCTCATACAACATATATATATGTGTTGAATACAATGTGTGAAGCTGCCAACTCAAGTGCCAGTCGATGTATTTTTAATGTTTATTCTGCAGTGAAAATTGCATTTAATTTCTAGTTGTGAAATGCATATATTTTCAATTCATGAAAAGGTTTTTTTATTTCGTATAATATAATATACAAAACGTAAATTAAATTTGCACATAGATTATTTTCATGATGATGGTGTTGTTTCTTTGAAATATATGAGCCAGAGTTATAAATTCACACAAAACACTTTAAAACATTTCGTCTAGTATATTATAATAGTATATATATGGATGATGTTTTAAAATAACGAAGCCACTTTTTAATTAAAGAAGCCATTGAATTATTCATTTTGCCACAACACATAAAATTGTAAACTTTGAAAAAGTCTTAATGAACCACGGAAAAAACTTAACACACTCCATTGAATGAAAACTTAATTATGTCAAAATCTTTAATTAAATGAAAACTTTCGCAAATGCAGGACAGTTTAAAATAGACGCCTTTTTTCCTCAATACTTATACACGTATTGTTATGAAAATATAAACAAAAAAAAGTTTCCACAAGCCTAATGGCTGAATTTGAGTAATGCGAAAATCTTTGATTAATAAATTAAATAACGGATTTGCGTTCATCAAGTTTGTTTTTAAAATAAAGAGAAAAGGGATGTGCGTATATTGTGATATAAAAGAGAACGAAAAAGTCCTTTTCGTTGATTACAAAAACACAAAATCAACTCGACGACTTTCCTTTTTGGTTCTGATTGAAGAAACGACTTTTAATTGCATTATGGAAATTTCTTGTTTTTGTATTTTACGATTCTTATTCAGTTAACACAAATCAGAATATTCAAATATTGAATTTAGAAATTTTACAAACCAAATAAAATAACTTTATCTTTAATTAAAATGTGTGTGTTTGGACAAAGAGTGCGCAACTTTGAACAAATTAATTTCGATTGAAAATATACGAAAACCCCTACACACGTATATAATAAAAGCCAAGATGAAGTTTACCAACACACCTCTTCACTTTGATCTATTTCTTGATTACCTACTCTCTACCAGACACTTTAAATAAACTCTTCTTTACCACAAAATGTTGCGCTTTATTGGATCCCATCTGTCCCACCTAATATGACTTTATTTATTCTCCAGTTTGACGAAAGAATCAATTGACTGGAAGACAGGGAAGAAAAAAGTGAATTTCCAATCAAATCCACAACAATACAGTTTTACACACAATATTATATTTGATTTCCCGGATTATATCCACACACACAGTGTTTGTCGAAACTAATTGTGATTGAAAGCATGTTTGTGTGTGTATTTTAGCCAATTAAGGACGGTTGTTATATATATCATCCAGAATCGAACCGGGAAACATTGATTAATCATATTTGCATCCCGCGAATAAACCATTTACACAAATACAAACCAACCTCATCACCGATCGACGACGACGATGTGTATATTTTGATATTGAAAGGCGAGTTGTACGGCATTAGTTGCGTTGTGGTTATATGAAAACACTGCACAATCGAAACCAAATTGGTAGAAAATTGATAATCACCCTGTGTGTGTCGTCGTGTAACGAGCTGAATAGGGATGGTGATAACGTTTCGATGTTGGTAAGGGATAAAGATAGTCGTGCAGTTATTAAAATGTAAATGCGGACAAGTTTCTGCGATATACACATATATAGAAGGATAAAACTCGATTGTGTGCCTGTTTATTGGGGATGTGGTGGGCTAATAATCACTCGCGGTTCGTGTTCGTTAATTAACGAAACTGTTTCAGCTGTTGTTTCGTACGAAAAAATCGCTTTTATTATTTTTTAAATATATTTATAAATATGTTCAATAAAGGGATTCCCGCCGAAGGTTTTTCCACTCCTTCTGATGTAAACTAAAATATCAACTAGTATGCAAATCTTATGCAAATAAAACGTTTTATGCAGGGGCTAGATAAACCCTTACTGACTCATCCACAAAAGCATTAGCAGATATAGGTACCTTTAAAAGTATTCATTCTATAATGCTTTTATATTATGACAAAATCTATAATGTGAAATTTTTGTGTAAACTTGTTGACTATATTGTGGTATTTCTTTTTTTATCGTCCGATCTGCATGTCTTTGAGCCCTTTCAACTTTTTACTGTTATTACCACTCTTTGGGGGATTCTCTCACTTTGTGTGTGTGTGTTAGGCCCACGAAATTAGCACATCTACAAAGCTTTCGCCTGTGGAAAGAGTTTTTCATATATAAATATATACCAACCACTTTTAAGTATACTCTGATTTACGTTTATTAACATATTTCACCGCAAAACTTTCTCGCTTTCCATGTTTTCTAAATTATATCATTTGCTTGTAGAAATTTACACTTAAACGTTATCAAAAATATGCAGATTTCTATATAGAGGGCCGATGGTCAAATTTTGTAAATGCAAAAGGGATTGTTTGTAAATATTTAATTGAAATGTATACTATAATTATTTTGGGTTTGTTGTAAACAAAAAAGCTTTCAATTTATATTCGAATGAATGAATTTTTAAAATAATGGCGAATGCGCCACGTTTGTTGTGTGAATTTTAATTTGAAATGAAACAAATTTTTTTTAAATTTATTTCTTTGTGTATTTTTCAACATGAAAAACTGTTAATTTTTCTAATTCCCAGTTAAATCTGTATACATGCTGTGTATTATAGTCGACGACAATAACTGATTTAATCCCCTAAATGCAAGTCCCGTCTGTGGATTTATTCGGTCTCCATAAATATTTTTGTCGTATAGAAAATGGGTGGGCAACATGGGGATGTTTTCTCTTTTATATATATAGAGGAAAACATTCTCTTTCTCCACAATCGGAGTAATAGGATTGTTTTATCTTATACATTTCATTGGCATTAGTGCTCTGTATTCCTGGTTGGCACTTTTATTAGCTCTCCTCCAACACGAATACGATTATTGCCTTGTCTCCTGCTGATGCATCTTCTTACCTAAGCCAACAATTTGTCGAACATGTTGTCTGCGAACTAATCCGCGAAAATTGAAAACGATCCATTCATTAAACAGTCGAATTTTAATAATAAATATGCATTTTCGGAAAAAGAACACTGTTAATCCAGTATTAATGATAACGCCGTGTTATTGATCATTTATAACACAAAGTCGGAAGCAAAAGTAACACAATGGCCCCGAAAAGGACCTCAAACAAAGAAAATTGTTGACGTATACCACAGTTGATTACAATTTGAGTATGATGAATGGGCGTTTTTATTTTAACAAAACTTGTATGAATTATGAAATATCTTACAATAGAAAAATATAGAATTAGATTGCAAATTACAATTAAATTGAAGTTTGTTTTCCAAGCTTTTGCCCGAAAAAATGTAGTATCCCTTTCTAACTCAACCCTCGTTCGATATTATATCGAAACTGTCTATTTAGCAGGGCATAAACAATACATAAAAATGGGGTTTAAAAATAATGCAGCGGTCAAAGCGTCACAAGACACAATAGAGAAGCTGTATAACAATAATATCGTACCCCAAATGCCTTTCACACTAATACACTATACTATTTTTTTTCGGTATCCAAACACAAACACATGAAATGTGCAAGGGTGCAACATTTCGGAGGGTGGTAGGTACTATATACTATTAAAACGACTTTAATTGTTCCGATTGCTTGGCTAGTTTTTTAATTTTGACACGTGTGTGTTTGTAAACTGCCAATAATAATAAGGGGTTGGAAAAAATTAAAAATTTTGATATAATTGAAAAACTGCCCCAAAAAAACTGATATGGAGTGATGTTGACGCACATTTACCCTTATATAATATAAGTTTGATTTAGTTGTAATGCGTGAATACAAAATAAAAATGTGTGTGTGTGTATGAAGGGATGAATTTTGGAGCCGAATACGCAAATACGATAAGATCACAGATCAGTCAAGTAGAAAATGACGGTGTCAAAGTGGAAGGCCCGGACAATAATAAAACCCTCCTATATAGTCGACCACAATACTAGTATTCATACGCAAATGTTGTGGATTACAAAGCATTGGGATGCTGTGAAAAACCACCCACACACACACTCATATACACAACTGTCACCTACAAGATGAATTGATGAAGAAAATCACATCTATTTTTCGAAATAAATATCCAATACTAAACCCGAAATATATACACACAATTTTGTGCACAATTAATTAATTAATTTATTGGTGTACCACAACAGTTTCCATTTTCTGGGGGGTTAATATTATGGAAAGGTTACACATATGTGGTTACACCCTCGAAGAATATATGGCCCGCTGTTTGGCCATATGGCCAGTGATTGAACTTGACTTAGTAGTTATATACACGATTTGTCACACTCACTTTTCCAATCTGTTGTTGTTTGTATGATTATTGGTAGTTTTTCAGGGGTCACCCTCAGTAAATTAATTAAAAGGGCTGTGGAAAGAATGGTGTGTTCATTATAAAATGTAATATCTGAGCGCTTAAGAGAATTTCCCAAGAAAACCCTTGTGTTATTTTTCCTTTGTCTTTAAAGCACAACCTTATAATCCACCAACTCGGTTCTTCGTTATTTGAATGCATTCCGTTTTGCCATCACCATATTGCAGCACGGATTTTAATAATGGCATCTTAATTAAGTCGAAGATGTTTTTAATTGCGGTCGGCCTTTGCTCTTTAGATTCTTACGAGAGTATATTTTGGTGAATGGGTTTCATTAAAGTCGACACGTCGTAAAACAACACGAATATTGTATATTCGTTTAAGCAACATAAGAATTAAAGAGAGAATTTTTGATGCTGATGGGGTGTGGAAATTTGATAAAAGTTTCATACAACATTAAAGGGCTTAGAAAAAATTTTAATTGAGTTGTAAAACGCAAGTTAAAATAGTCATTTGTGTACTAAGTTGTGTATTACGACTAGCGGTATGGTAAAGGGTTGTTTGGGTAAGGTAGTCGTAATTACAATGTAAGACATGACGATATAGACATGTTAGTGGGTAGCTTTATCAGGTGAAAGCTTCGTGTGAACGATGCAAGAAGCTCCACTTTCGGCTTATTTGCATGCTATCAAACTACTGTTTTCATCTCACTGTCGTCGTCGTTGATGCTGTCGACCCCTCGAACGTCAAGCCATCAGCTTATATGAGATTGAGCCCTTTACACACACATATATAGAGAAATGAAAACCGGATTCACACAGATTAACGATGCTGTTTGATGTATCAATAAATTAGATTTATGCAAGTACACATATATGCGAGTACAATTTTATTTATTTGGAATTATGGTGAATGCGCCGCGTAAAATTTTTTAATAAATAATAAAATTACAAAAGGTACTTTAACAAGGGATGTATTCTTTAAGGTTTATTTATAAATAAGAACGTTATGGCCCTTTAAATGTTTAGTTGGGAGATTTTCAAAATTAAAACTTTTTAAGAGCTGATTTTGAAGAAGTTGCAAGTTTACATTCTTTAAGGGGATTTGGATTCAGAGGGCCAGATTTTATTTTGTCAGTGTAAAAGATTAAAATTTCTCAAAGAATTAAATTCTTAAAGCGAATTTTGATTCAGTGGACCTAATTTCGTTGAGAAACACTATTTTCTCAATGTAAAAGAGTAAAATTTGAGCAGATTTTGAAAATTGTGGCCAATTTCTATAAAAATTGAAAAAATCGATATAAAGGTAGATTTTCAGAAAATTAAATTCCTTAAGCGAATTTGGATTAAGAGGACCTAATTTCGCTAAGAAAAACCATTCTCAGTGTAAAAGAGTCAAATTTGAACGTATTTTGAAAATTCTTGTCCATTTCTATAAATATTGAAAAAAAATCGAAACGAATGAAATACCTATAATTTTCTGAAGAATCTTCAACTTTATTTCTGCTAATGTTAAAATATGATTTTATAGAAAATGAATAGTTTTTTAGAATGTAATTAAATACATTGCCCACATGTCATTGTAATTTATGATTATGCGGTAATTAAAAAGTATATAAGTAAAGTATGTGGAACGGTAAGTCACGGTCGGCAAAACAAGAAACGGTGAAAGAGCAAAACCCATCCAACACTTTTATTACATATATATAAAGCATGAAACATTTTGCGCTCCCTTAAAACACAAAGAACAAACCAATGAAAACTGGTATGTATATCGTTGTGGACTTTTTAATATTTCTTTTATTTGATGACATTCCAACCGCCATTGTAGAAAACTTGTGCATTTTTATGGACAAGACAATCACACCCACCTTGTAAAAAGTGTAATTTTTTTAAAAAAAGTTTATTGCAACAACAAATTTGTTGCCATGTACTTCTAAACTAATCAATCTAAACAAGGCTGAAATTATAGTTGTTTTCTTTTAAAATAATACCTATTTCACTAAATACATTTGATTAAGATATGCAAAATTTTATAATGTAATGAAATGCCATTAAATCCACTTTTGACACGACCGTCCTGTTTTCCTATGTTATATAAAAGTGCTATACATCACGTTTTGTAATTAATTCATATTATAATAATAAACATTGAAAATGAATTTTTTTTCTTTCGAGGGAAAAAACACACACAAGTTTTACTTTCTTGTATTTTATTTTATATTTTTTTTAATAACGCACGCACATGTAACAGTTTCATGGCAATTAAAATGGTATCTTTGTTGCATTTTTCTTTTTAATCCTAATTAATGTTGTTAGTGGCATAATAATGCGTAAAAAATGTATACCTATACCTTGGAAAGGAAGAAACGGTTTTCTGGGAAAATCTGTTTAATAACTACAACGACCGCTTTGTAATAATATTTTCTTACAAAATACTGATGTCCATTTTATTGTTGTTGCAATTTTAATAAAGTTGTAAAAATTATGTGTAATTTTACCAGACGAGCAATATAGTTTTGCATTATTCATAAAATTATCTACGGAATTTCTAATTTAATTATAATTAAAGAAAACTACATTTAGTGCTTTTAAAATATATTGAAATTTCATATAATAACACACATTATCTTAATATTTATTTGGTGTGAATTATAGTCATATGGCAGCCTATTTAGCCTAATATAATGTCACGTAGTAGATTTCATGTGTGTATGTGGAGGGCTGATTTGGTGGCAGTTGTGGGGGTGTGGTAAGGATATGATGGATGGGTAACAGTTTTTGGGGTGACTGTATACTAGCGACCCGTTTCACCCCATTACATAATACCCCTCAGCTTAAATACTGTCCTGGGAGGACACTTTGCATTGTCCTTAGTTTTGTCATCGATACAATCGCCTGAAAATTGACTCAATTTGTTCGCATTTCATTTACAAATGTAATCGAATTAATTGCCTATAATGAATACCTTCCACACAGTCATATATTTTAAATAGAATTGAGTTTGAATTTAAAATTGTTGGTAATTTCGTCAAATATTATTATGCCATCTACACTATTTTACATCCTGACATCGTTAAAATACGCATTATTTAAACATAACACGTGTATAAGTATATATATACGCACAATTACCTACATCCTATATTTACAGCCGTCGGCAGAATGATGGTAGAAAATAAAAAACAAACATACACCGAACTAATAGTTTTCCTATTTGATAAATGGACAATTTCAACAAATTTCCGGGTGAAGTGTTTCATGAATATTAATCGATAGAAGACGAAAAAAGTACCCAACAACAAAACAATTGTTATAAAATCGTCAAAAATGTATCCGTTTAACGGACAATTCAATAAAAGCAAGTTGAACATTTATGTCCAATAAGAATATATAGTAAGCATGTTTTGCTGATGGCATTTGTATATATACGTATATACATATATTGGACGAAACAACGACTTGAATATTGATGTTAAACCGTGGGAGAATTGAATAGTTCGTAAGTACAACACCATAAAATACCCTCTTTGGCATCCTTCGACCCATCGGTAAGTAAGTAGTCAGGTCCAAGACAAAAAAATCGCACACAAATTAATTTATATACAACACAACCAACTGAATATATACTTGTAGGCATTAACATGATGATTAATTTTGCTTTTGTCGAGTATCGATTAAATATATATTTTCTTTTTCAGTATAATATCTAACAAATTACTACATGGATTTAGTTTTTTCAGTTTTAATGAGTATAACTCACGAGAATGATGAAAATACAGTGTAATTTACTGAAAATTATTATTGATGAACAGTGTGTGGATGTAAAAAATATCATGATTTCATGTTTTTCAATGAAAATACTGTAATTTCGTGCTTGTCTATATAAAGTTGTGATTTACATTCGCGCAATTTCGTAAAAACAAACATACCCAAAGTAGAAGAATTTTAACGTATGTATGTAGATTGTTGAATATTTGATTAAGATGTCCATTGGTCAGGCCACGTGCTGAATATGAATTAGCTAATCTTGACATTTGTTCCTATACAGTAGGAATAATGTCAAAATTGTCGAACACCGAATCAATCATCACATTAAAACCGAAACGAGCTTACATAAATTTAACGAATTTTGCTGTTGATATGCTGGAAGGTGATCCAATGTCCTGTTTCCTGTATCAGGTTTAACCCATCCATATAATTTCACTTCAGCACGTTGAATTCAACTCGATTTAAGGATGCAATGTACAGCCCATACATTTCGCCAGCTATTTCCATGGAAAATGTTATATTCCTTTACGAAAACCGTAATTTTAATTCGAATTTCGAACTAGATGATGAACAAATTTTCGTTAATACTGTCAGCGATTTACCAACTCCTGTACTGGCGCAAGAAGAGGTGCTTAAGATTATGTATCCATCGCAGGAATTCGCCAACTTGGTCTACATCGGTGATGGAACAAGAACGAACGTTTGGACAAGAATGTGGTCGTGTATAAAACGGGCAATTCAATGTATTAAAAAATAAGTTTCCCATTTTTTTTCAAATAATATTTAGTAGATGTATATTTGGTTGGTAATTTATTGAGATACACTCTAATCACGTATTTATACTCATGTTGTCATTTTGTTTTAAGCCTATTAACGATTCTGCATTATGATTATAGTTCACCTTTCTTTACTCATGCTTATGATAATTGGACAAGGAATACATAAATGTCGGCTTTGTCAATCATTAATATGACAATGTAATTGAATTACAAATGTGCGAGCGTTTTTTCGCTTCAGTTTCATTAAAAAACGATACCATGCCGAGAAGAGCAAGAGTGCAATTTTTGAAAACTGAAAAATTGGAAAGTTATGGCAAATAATTAACCAAGTCACTGTGCTGTGTGAATTTCAATGTGTGGCATATAATAATTGTGAACCATCATGACACGGTTGGGTGCTCCTCTTCATTGGACCAATCGGCGTGTCCTGGGACCATCATTATAACCGCTTCACTTGTTTTAAGGACTAATTATTACCACTAGTATTATTGTGGTTTGAAATAATTGTCTGTGTGTGTAACTTTAAAACTCGCTCATTTTTTGTTTTGTTATAATGGGAAACTTTTTTGGTTTAATTGTAATGCTGGACATTGTCTAGGAGTGTCCTTGGAGCACGTATTTATACAATGTGCGTGAACAAGGACCTGATTCGAATATTACTCTTTGGTCGTATATAATCTGGAACTGTGCCTTCTTTATACCGACCGTCGCTTCTTTGTCAACAACAGTTCAAATACGTGGACGATCGTATCATTTCGTTCATTTTCTTAATCATTTTCTATATATTAATCTATTTTTGAATACAACTATTCGTGTACTATAAATCTAGATCATAAATTTCTATTTTTATTTAAGAAATTATGTTTTTAAAGCGATAAGTTTCTGTTACGAAAATATATTGTACTCCATTTTTTTATGACTTTTTTTTAAAAAAAAAATCCGTTTTATTAAATTTCCACTATGACGCAGCCTATATTCTTTTATATTTTTCTATATAGAGAAAAGTGGCTATTGTAGTCTGTCTTATTATTATTTTTTGAAGAGTATGAAGACCCATTTTGGACATACAAACACACACAAATATATGTGTACAAAGAAAAAGAACACAAGAAGAAATAAAAATGCAAAACAACAGCAATAAAGGGGACAATCTAGGTTCCAATCTCCCCTATACACAGTATTTTTTTTTGAGTATTATACAAACACATACACATTCGCATAAATTGTGTCAAAGGTATTAGTATCGAGTTGTGTATGGTGTACTATATGTATAAGAGTTCAGGGTGATGAGGGGCCAGTACATATTAAACAGCATAGAAAATGCGAAAATGTAAAATGCAGCACCAACATTACAACATAGAACGTATATAAAGAGAAAATATAACACTGTTTTGATTAATACGTGTTGGCAACACGCACATTTCAACTTAATCATTTTGTAAAATGAACATTTGCATAAGGAACGATTCTTTGTTCATGGTTATTAAACACTCTTCATTAAAGTATCGTTTCATTTCATCTAACAACTAAATATACATACACGGTGTGTGTAGTTCAAGAAGGGTGTTTCTTTGTCACATTTTTTTTTATATTCTCCAACATTTTTCCCTATCGTTGACTTTTCATTATAAATCCGTCGGGCCGTATTAAATTGTTATTGTTATTATCGGTATAGAAATGTGTATATAAGAAAATCGTAAACTTATTATGCAGAATGCATATAACAAGAAGACGGATGGGCAAGTAAGTATACACGTATCATAAATCTATATCGAGATACGTGAGCGGCACAAGGTCGGGCACACCTTGAAGATGGCGCCCACGGACGAGGTGGCCCCATTTGCAAAATCATTTTCCTGGGAAAACCAAACCAAGTGTTTTTCTTCAGAAGAAGATATCTGCCACATATGTATCTAAAATGTATGCATTGCAACCATAATTTTATTGTTCAAATAAAGCGTAGGTAAAACAATTAGAATTTCATATGCGACTTAGTACAAGACAAACAATTAATAATTTGCTCGACCACTGAGCGGAAGAGAATTCATTAAACACTTGTGGCAAATTTTTATTATAGCATTGTATGTCAATTTCAGCTCGTAAACAATCATTTCTATTAAAACAATACAGTTTATGCATATGTATATATTATATATTGTCTAGGTAAAAAAGAAATACATATAAGTGTGCACTATTACAATAGAACATTATATAAATTGAGGCTAGTCTCTTAATTTGACAAATTGTTGTTATTACAAGAGAGAGCACGTTCTATTTATTTACTTGTTGCCTAACAAACCGATTATGTTTTGTAAGTAGGCGCGGTATTTCCAATATGGCCGCCTATTTAGCGCACATAACCTCACAATGTCATGCTTAACACACGCACACTAACTGAATTATGGTGGGGACATACATGAAATGTACGTCGGAACGTGGAAATGGACCTGGTGGTGACCTGGTGGTGGACGACGACGTGGTGCAGACGACGGGAGACACGGGACGCGCGATAGACGACCGACGCCAGAATGGTGCCATCACCGACACCCTTCCCAATTTTATACCGCGCGATGTCGGGCACCAAAGAGGGGGCAAAACACTTTTTATTCCATCCACCAGACTCAGTCGCTCATCTGCAAGTCGGATAACACACCTAATTATCAAGTTAATATGGCCATTCTGTATGGCCGTTGGAAAGAGGTTTTAGATTTTCGGTATACAGGCACGGTATGAGGGAGAGCGCGTCAAATGTGGCTGGTCTGTGGTGTGACGGAGATGGCAGCCACATTGATATTATAAGTAAGTTCAATGGCTGTATTCATTTGTAAACTAAGGCCTGGTTATATTATTCAGGGAGGGCAGAACTCATGTATGTTTCATACAATTTAAAGTATATACCCCACAGTTATATTCACGAGCTGCACGACGCGCAAAGATGCCAAAAGAACAGGATATCCTCCACAAGTGTGGGGGGTTGGCTCGCCCCCTCATATACACTGACCATCGAACTGACTTCAGCCACCCCACGTGTGCCGGTGCTGTGGTCATATTTAGAAAGACAACAGCACAACCCCACCTAGAGACGACGAGGAGAGTACACTGAATATGCAATATGGGGTCTAAGAAACACCCTGGATGGTATATATGTATATAGTGGAAGAGAATGCATAATTCAACATGGAAATTAGAAATAAATTAAATATTAAAATTATGGCAAAAGAAAAAGAGAGCCTTATTGATTATGTATGCAGCGAGGAAAAATTAAAGCCCCCCGTAATGAAGAAAAACGCCTTTTGGGAGGCACGCGAAAGATATTACACCATATAAATGTATACAGACAGAGTGTTGGACACCATCAGCAAGTTCTCAGGTGTTGGGTTCCAACAGGAACTTCTTCAACAACACCATCTTACGTATATATTGTCTGCAAGAACAATAAGTTGTAACTTTTTAAATTTACATCCATAATACTTTTTGTGTCTCATCTGCGTGACTCTTTGATGAGTTTTTAAACGGTACTTTTTGTGTGTTATATTTTTTTTTTAATTTCACTCTGCGGTCGGCTTATTTCAAATTAATTTCAAGAATGAATTTATTAGCTGAAAGGTATTACGGAAAAGAATTGCACGGACGATGGGGGTGAAGAAGGCACAAAAGCAATGTAATATAATTAAAAAATATTTAGAACAAGGTGGATTACGTTTAAAAGAATAATATTATACTCTTGAAGTTTGTATAATAAAACAGTACATTTTCTCGTAGTTTAGAACTTTTTTTATGGACTTTTTTATTACAATCTTATGGTTATCCCTTGGACTTACATATATGGACCCCCTGCCAACCATGTGTAACACCAGGGATAAAGCAAACGGTTTTGAATTTTCTTATATTTAATTTCATTTTGTTGTAATCGCTTATATTGATTGTAATTTTTATTTTGTAACTTGGGGAAAATATATATCTATATACTCATCCATCTTTCTATTTATCCAATATCCACCCACACAGTGGTAGCCAGAAACGGCTGTTGAAATGTCTTCAACTTATGATAACTACTATATTTTATACGGTTTCGGAAGCTTTTTTCGTCTGATGTGCTGAATTCATACATGTGAATGTGCAAGCTTATCCCCTAGTATAAGCTTTTCAGCGGCTTTTCTATATTTTTACAGCATCATCTTTCTGTACCTTTGACTGGTATATAACTACATCTATATAGATAAAGTCCACATGCCTCTTTTCGTTTGATCAAATCGCGTCAGCAACAGGGGAATCGTCGTAAAATCAACAACGCTATAAAACGTTATCCGTCTTATTTTGGGCGTTTTTTTTTCGTTTGCTCGGTTAATTTTCGAAATATACTATATACTCGTTTTATATATAGAAATTTATTGAAAAAACGTACTAGAAAACATGGAAAGTCTGTAAGTATTCTAATTTCACTTGTAAATGTCCGCCACGTATATGTCCGCCTAAAGGCACTAGCAGAGGAGCAGAGAGCTTAGGATTATGCAGATTTCGAATAACTTCTCTTTTAATGCGTCACTTTTGAAGTATATGGTGGAGTGAATCGTTGAGTGCTTTCCAGAAAATATAAGCCTTCTCTCTGTTTCCAAGTATGCGTACATATATATATAAACTTACAATCACACAAAAAGGTACTTTCGAACAGAAAAATGTGAAAAAGTAGCAAAAGGAATAAAATTAGTATATCAACTTTATGGTAGAACATTCAATGCAGCATTGGAATTAATGTGCTCTAATAAAACGTATATACTTCTCGATGGCTGTGTGTGTATCTGAAAAGACAGAAACCGCCTTGGCTAGTCTTTGGAAGTAACGGGAACGACATCTCATCATTTATGGATACTGATGATACTCTGGCAATGAGATTGGACCGATATACTGTGTGTAGCACCTTGTTAGGGCACCCCCTTGTTAAAATAAATTGGGTTGCGAGATGCACTAAGCTTCGATGTGTTTTTTTCTTTCTTTCAATTGTTACTGCTATCTTACAATGTTAATTATTGTGAAAATATTTATAGATATTATCGTTGTGTATACAAGTTGTTTGGTGCAGAGATCAAACGTCAGTCGGATGTAACGATCATCTCTCTCGTATCGCCGACATAAAAACAGATAGTTTCCGTTTTATTTTATATAGTTAGAAAAAAAATCCCCCATTGTTTACTATCGTTTAATGATAAGTTGATTTTGCTGCCATAGCAACGATATATTATAATGTGTATCTCCATGGCAACAAACGTTGTTTGTGTCAAAATACAAACAGTTTGAGTTTGTTATCATAGCAACGTAATTATTTCCATGTGAAGGTTACGTTTGCCCTAATATTTGTGACATAGTTTTTAATTGTGACTTGCATCGCATACAGAAACAACTGTTCGACTCATTGACCGTTTGTGGTTTTTAAATTTATGCTAAATTATTATAATGAAATGTATCGAAGATAAATCTCCGACTATATAGTTGTTATACTCGTGTTTCCTTCCGGTTGGACTCTAATTACAACTGCGTTAAATTACCTTAGTATCTGTTTGTAATTGTAGCGTTATTTTTCGTGGACTTGTGCATACATTTCGTATAATATGTATACGATATTATCGTTGACCAGAAAACATATTTACACTACAAGTGCCACGGAACATGCTTAAATAATATGTATTATATAAAACAAAAATTGTTTACGAAAACTGTAGAGTATTTTTTAAAAAAGATAAATAATAACTGTAAACATAAGGCAATCTAATCGCATATTCAGTGAATATGTAGGGGGAAAACGTTTCGTCTAAATTTTTGTATTGAATGCATTTATGCATCAAGTTTACGAGATAAATATTTACAGAGAAAAATAAGAGTAGAAGAAAAAAATTATGTGATTACATAAGGTTCGGGTTTAATTTATTTAAGCGAAAATGTAGAAAATATTTCATATATAAATATATACGTATATTTCTATTAATTCAATCTGGCTATAAATTCACAACGTTCTGTGTGTGGAAATGGAAAAAAGTCTTAAATAAATACCAATTTTACAAGCTTACTATCCCGGATTTACAAAATGTTTTTCTTCCATTCGTATACAGTTTAAGTATATCAATTTAGTTTAACATGACAAGAGCGAGCACATTTATTGTCCAATATTTTATATAGAATATTTTCAATTACTCGTCCAATATTATATCATTTTTGACCAGCAATGTGGCCATTCCGCTGTCCCTGGTATACCATAAAAAGCAGCCTGTGTATTATATTTATATATATTATGAAATATTTTTGTTGCAACTTTCCTGATGTTGGCATCTCAACAATTTCACTCTTTTGTAAATGTATATATGTGTGTTCACTCAATATATCCTTATATTCTGGGCGACTTTATGTGTTTATTATACCGCACAGAGGTTCATAACGGGTCCCAACTCGGATTTGCTAGACTGTAAATTCGTAGCAAAAGTTTTTCTTTGTTGTTGTGTAGAACTTTTTACAAAGATAAACTAGAAAATTATTAATTTTTCTATCTAGCGAGCCATTAAACCATGGAAAAGAAACATATAGTGGTGCACAACAGTAGAAAAATTAATTAATGTCCAAATTAAGTTAGTCAAAAGAAATAGAGAACAATAAATTACGACTGCACTGTCTAAAGTAATAGGTTTCGGTTGGTGTTATCAGTGGAAAAAATCTTTAAACTAGAACAAGACACACATTCTGTCACGGCAATTAAAGAAAACACTTCACATCAAATGGTTATACCCTGTAATTATTATGGTATTATTTCCTCTCTCTATAGTAATACAGTGAAAAAACTCTTTTATATTAAATATGGTTGTCTGCTACTGTTATAAATTCAAAATGAAAAAATATCTACAAGAAATATATGGTCACAATTTATCATTTTCTATTTATCTGTTGATTGATTGGTGTTACCAATTTATGGTCAATAAAATTTTCTTCTTGTGTGTGTGAACTAATTAAATTCCATTTCATATATGTAATTTAATAACAATTATTAGAAAGTGCAATAAAGTAGACAATAAATTTATGTAATGTGAACAATGTAATAACTTAATTATATGATTGATTGCGCTTGTACTTGAAATTATATTAATTACCTAGTTTTTTTCTTATAAGTACATTTGATAATTGTAATTATATATGGACGAATGCTAATGCGAAAGATAATTTTTCACTTATGTTACGTTATATGGTTCGAAATTGCAAGGACGCGCAATTATAGGTGTCGCTGTGAAATGTTCCCTCTAAAATTATAAATCATATTTTTTTGTTAAAACTTTGTTAAAACTTAAAAACACATTACTCATCAAACGGCTTTTGTACATGACGCGGTATGAAAAAAAAAACACACACACACACGTCAAAAGAATGAACCGAAAAACTGTTTCAAAAAAAACCATATACTCTGGAAAATAAAAAATAAAACAACCCCCTCGGAGATTTCTTTAGGCAAATTTATGACAGTAGCGAAGCAATCCATCTTGTTCAGTTGTGCGGTTTTTCAACAAGAACATTTTTCCCCAACTCTATATATATAAAAGGGGTTGGAAAAACAGTTTCGTTATATATTGTCTCTTTTTTGGCTCAATTAATATGAGCATTTTTTTTCGTTTCTTTATAATATCGTCATGAAAAATTGTCGTTATTTTAATAAAGTTTAAGGGTGTACGATAACGATCGCAAATATGAAAATTATAATGGAAAAGTGTCATGTGAATGGACTATATAATAATGTTATCGTTCATTAAAGACACACCATAAAATTACAACTTCGATACCTAATTGACATTTACAGTGGAGAGTAAAACAATAATTAGTGAGTGGACAACGAGTAAATATAAAAAACAGGGCCGTGTTTTGTGTGCGTAACATCGCAGGCACCGTGTGCATAGATATTAGAATAGATAAAGGATATTTATTGTCAGATCCTGGTCACGGATACATATTTAATTTTGTTAATACAATTGACAACGGCTCTACAACCAGCAAGTATACTACTGCACTACAAAGTGGCCTTATGGCGCCCTGATCAACGCGCTGTAGAATGGGAAACAAAGACATGTCCTACCGGAACTGAAATTCCGGTTCAGCGACGACCGCCGCGGCATCTGTCGTACAAATGAATATTTATAAATGCAAGATTTACATATTATCGGAGACTTGCCATCATTTATGTCAGAGAATTTATTTGCAGGTTGTGGAAGTTTTGTAACGGACACCAATTTTTCTGTTTATGTAATATAATACCCCATTTGCGAGGGGGTCCACTCAACTTTAAAACGTCTACGTTGTTTTTGTATTTTTTAGCATTCTGTATATCAAAAATTTTATGAATTAGTGCCATTCGACACGACATAATTAAGAAAATGAAAAAGTGGCTCGTACAAATATCTAATGTTAATAAATTTTAAACATACTTAACTATCTTACTATTTTACAACCGAAATGTATAAAGATAAAGCTGATTTATATATATTTTTTTCCTGCAATGTGGGGGGCAAAAGTCGAAAAATTAATTGTGTATGTGTTTTATTCAGTTTTTATTGTAAGATAGCCTGTAGAACAAACAGGCATTTTATTCGTTTCTGCATTCGATCAAAGTTTTACAATACTGCACTGAAAGCATAAATAGAATAAAGAAAACATAATATAAATCAATATTGAGATACACATTTAACAATTTTATGTGGAATAAAACAACCTTTAGCAGAGCTTTACCATAACGACGTGTTTATTGTCTCCCACCCTAAAAAATTTAAATCCCTTCCTTAAACATTTTCAGGGGAATACAACATGTTGGGACATGCTTTATGGTGGGGGGCACAATTTTATCGGACTGGTTATAACCGTTTGTACGTGAAATACATGCTGGTGGGGATAAATTAGTGAGTAGTAGTGGAAAATAAGGAAGAAAAAAGGGGGCGTCGTTGATGTCCACTGACCAATGGGCATGCGCCGCTACTTGAAGGCACCTAGCGGCCCTTCGTTATAGCGCCAAACAAAATGGTTGTGGCTGAATTGAACGTTTCCACGTTAGATGGAGCAAGCTTTCAAAAAGCTTCAACGAATTGTTAATCACTTTGTATAAATTATTTGTTTTTCCAATTTTAATTGTATTCAATGATAGTATTTTGTTATTTTTTTAGTGCTTGTTTTATTGTGTAATGAAAAATTAATTTGTTGACTTGTTTATTTTATTTTCAAACATTTTAATATTGAAATAATACGACAATGTTACATACAATCCAGATACTGAAGTCCAATGAAAAAAAAAAAAAAATAAAAATTAACATTTCAAAATAAATATGTTCATTTCATTCAATTTTTTTTACACCCCAAGTGCGATTAAAGGTATTATCCCCGTTTCATTTTGCACTTTTACAAGATACAAAAAATGTAGAGTGTTAATAAAGTTGGTAAAAGTTTAACTAGATTTATATGCGTGAAATTTCAATTTATAGCTAAAACTTTTTAGGCAGTTTTTAATTCAGGCTTGAGGGCGAGCCATATTTTATATTCTTGTGGCAACATTTAACAATTCACAGTATTTTAAAGAAAATTGAGTTATACGACTTTTTAAGAAGACTAAAAATTGTGTTAAATTCAAATCAAGAGATATACATTTTTCCCTATGTATGTATACATCCAACAATAACGATAAATTTTACAATATTTGTAGTTTATATTGTGTCGGGTAGAAAAATTCGTTTTTTTGTTATATAAGTTGGCTGTATATTATAATAGTATAGTAGTGAAACAAAAGCAGGCTGTTCAGCATCGATTGTTTCCCTCAGCTGAGCTATGCAAATCAGCTCGTACCGTGCTCTGTATTTTATGCAGTGCCTACTATATTCCCTAGCAGCCTTTACATGCACGAACATGGCATTCAACCACAGCACACTGCAATATGGTTTCGCTTTTTATAACGAAATGAACATTTAATGCAGACATACTTCCTCTTTTTTTTCCAAAACTTTACACACAAATAAAATGTACACATTTTTTTCTAATATGTACACCTTTGCACAAAATAAACGTGGCCTCACCATACAAAACATGAAAACAGTACAAAAATATTATTTATTGCCGTCATACATTTCTAGTAATAAAACGAATTGACTGTTTATAGTGTGTTATACTTTATTAAATGGTTTTTATATGTATAGAGAAACCAATAGTTAAAAGTCATACATTATTTATATTATTTGTGAGTTGAATGATTTGTGTTCAACGTTCCATATACGTACGTATATATAATTTAATGTAAAATATAAATCATGGTGATATTATATTGCTGTTTATGTATTAAGAGTTAAAATTCTTTCATCTTTCGAAAATGTTCGCCACAAGTTTTGACTTGTCTTTGTATATTTTGGCTTCTATCTGCATTGATGTGTAGGCATTTGCATGTGATATACTCGCACTTCACTGTGTGGATATAGAACATTTTAAGGGGAGATAATGTGCGTCACATAACGACATATATATGTTTATGTGCTGTGGGGGTGGTTGATGGAAAAGGGGTTTGTTCGCGGCTTCACGCTTCCAACTGTCAGCGGTATGTTTATGCCAATTAAGTTTCACCAATACACGTTGCGTTTTATGTCTTTTCGTGGTACAGTTACGCTGAAATTGCGCAGCATACCATCATGGGCACACTTCCGGTATGGTTCCAAGCACACATACATTTCCATCAGTGTGTTTTCTTACAAAACAAAATGATGCAATAAAATTTTTATTATTAAATTTGATTGTCATACAAAAAATATAATATTTTTATTAAAATATACCAACTTTTTACATTGGCATCGTATTCTTAGTGATTTTATTTTTCTATATTGTAAAATTTGTATGTCAGTCAATATCTATCCATCTTCCTTTATCACACACACATATATATAAAGCAATTCGAGTATTATAGTGAAGACGAAGCTTTGGCAGTTTTTCCAACAGCCATAAAAGTTTATTTACGTTTCAATTTTCGTAAAAATATCATG
Source organism: Oryzaephilus surinamensis (assembly GCA_004796505.1). Lineage (NCBI taxonomy): Eukaryota > Metazoa > Arthropoda > Insecta > Coleoptera > Silvanidae > Oryzaephilus > Oryzaephilus surinamensis. Next base: position 6,106 of record SSSI01009097.1, on the reverse strand, counting down.
GTCCATTACTTTTCGTGCTTCACAACAGGAATATCTGTGTGCGGACATAAAATTCACATAAAAAGATTGGCGGCATTCTATATATACATATATCTATATATAGAAAGAGAGACATATAGACTAGAAAGGACCTTTTCAGAAAATCGTCGAAGATGAAATACGACGTCACGACCATCTATGATTTCCACATTGCCAAATGGACTGGAATATCTTATTCTGTGTATGGTATGCTTGTATATACAATTTCAATGCTCCTACATATATATACAGCTTATATTCCTTTTGCATTTTACTATTATGTGGTGAAAAGTGGCGAACGTATATGTGTGGAAATTCGCAATATATAACGAAAAATATTTGCAATAGTTGCATTTTCGTATATTTAATATGTCTTCATATATATATTCAATATTTCTAATACAAATTGAAATATGACTTTGTCCAACATTGTGATTTTTGAACTAATATAAATATATACTCTCGAGCACCAGTTTCGAACATGCATATAGCAATGTGTGGCAGTTTTTATGATATTGCAACAAGCAACCATCAGCAAAATAGTAACATACAACAAGAAGAACACTGGTGGTGTTTGTTTAGATATAATTCCCATGCAGAACTCGTGCTCTGCTGCCATCTTATGCATTTTACATGAGCCATACTGGACCTAGCACAACGTAACTTGTCCTTACGGCCCTCACAAACCGACTTATTCACTTTCGCTTCATATATTACCATTAATCAGACCATATAGATATAAATGGACAGCAGCGTTTATCATCAAAATTAATAACAAAAAAACAATATACGCGTACATTTATAAAAAGAACATAAGAGTGATTTAATTTCACCAAGTAACTAGTCCGCTTGGTTACACTCTAATGTTAAGTAAGTCATAAAACCCCTAAATCTAACACTGCGTCATACGTTTATTGTTATTCAAATTTATAATTCAATTTCGGGCAATAAATTTACATAAAGAGATGGAAGGGTCTTCTCTCTATATATGTATGTTTTGGGTTGACTTTGACTAGATAGTACGAACAAGTGGTCAATTACAATAGATTTTATATATGTATGTGTGTATGTTACCATATATATATCGTTTGTGTTTTAGCTTTAAAGCACACATCTTTAAATTTTGTTCTGCAAAATTTAACCAACACACACAAAAAAGTCTGTAATCCGTTTTGCATCTAGTGTGTGTGTGTAATCTATTTTTGGAGTTGTTCGTCTCTTATTTCGGATGTATATTAATCGAAAAGTTGCAGCTTCCTTTGATGTTGTTGGCTCGTTATTTGTTTAGTTCTTATATATATCAAGTAGGTATTCGTCAGAGCAGCCATATCGACGCTCCCGACGGAGGTGTAGTCGTCATAGCGACGCGCTTGCGTCGCCGCCGTCACGTGCGCCTCCACAGTTTGTGTGTCGATTTTTGATATACGCCATCTTATATATATATAAAACCATTCACCGTAATATATATGTTGTATATTGCATTTTGGCAATAGTTTTTCATTTTATTCTTCTAGAAGAGAAATTCGTCAATTATTTTTTCAGCAGTCTTTAGCAGGATGATGGAAAATATGAATCGTCATTAAGGATGTAATTAAAACACTCTCTTCATCCAACGTCCTCGTTGAATTTGTAATGAGAATCTGTCATTTTTGAACAACTTTTCTACAACCCCTCAATGCCCTTTATATATTTGGAGTATTTTCTCTCTTATAATAATTTTCACGCATGCTCGCGCTTTATCTCTATTAAAATCTCTTTGATATTGAAATCATATGACGTTTCATTAATTTCGTGTCTTGTTCGTATTCTTGGTGCTTTGTTAGTTTTGATTTTAAGTCTCTTTGATTTATGCTAACGAAGAAATATATATAGGTATGCAACTTGAAATAACGGCGAAAATTCTGTTATTAATAAAAAGATGCTTCTTTTTCAATATAACATCGACATCGAGGTGTATATTATATATTTAATAGTTAATTCATATACACCGCATATACATTTCCGCCGTTTCACATTCCAAATTGAGTGTTGAGAGATGAAAGGTATATATAGGTCCATTAGAGGCAGATTAGCGCCAACTCTGGGGCCCCATGTTTAATTATAAAGTAAGAGCATATATATGGTCCTTTAGTACCATACAGAGTGAGTGGTTTTGGGGACGCATCAAAGGCTCCATATATATAAATGTCAAATGTCATTATCTCACATTATATAACACACACACACGGAAACAATTTCAATAAAAACTATACACAATATTATATATTATTAATAAAATCGTGGTATACTTTTATGATAAATAGTCGAACACGTATTTATGTCCACGTCCTGCTGGGCTTTAACAATTCCGGTATAATTGAAACATAAATAAACAACAATTTATACTGTTTATTTATATAATAGAAAATGTACATTGTGTGCATTTGTGTGTTTCGTATATTATAATGTTTGCAACATTGGCCACACACACAAAATGTATATGCGTATAGTATAAATATAAACCGTTTTCCATCATATCGTTATATACGTATATATATATTTAATACCCGGAGGAATCACGACACAGCTTTGAAATTCTCACACAATTTTCCAAACTAACACAAAATGCCTGCCTGCCATATATAACCATATATACATCTATAGTTGTTTATTTTGCGAACCACAATACACCGAATCACAGGTAAACAATAATATTGTGTATAATTGTATAAATAATACACATTAAAATAATACCAATGATGCAAAATATATAAGCATTTTAGTATGTTGTAATGCATTTTGTTGTGTTGTAACACAACTGTGCATGCTTCCATCATTATATATATTTGTGTGTTGATGATTCCTGCATGTTATGACGTTGGCGGTGGCGGCGGTGTTGGTTTCGATGATCATGGAAACACAACGAATGGCTCAATGTTTACAAACAGAAGGCAGTCAGCTGTGAGTGCCGCGCTTTGAATTAATGTTGCATACATTTAAATATATTTACTCACTGAATGCTGGCCGCCGCCGCCACCACCGCTACCGCACCGCTCCTCCAAGTGTATACACATACGCATCGGGACTCACCAGAGGGCGCATAGTGTGTGCCAATTATTTGTCCTAAATTTCAGGTGAACGTATTTTAGAAGCAGTTTTTTTATGTGTAGTAAATTTGTTGTAACATTTTAATAATTTAGTAAATTAGCCATTAAACTAACTCGTAAAGTATATAATTGCAATATGTTAATTTGCTATCATAAAATTTATTATTAAACGAATAAAGATTATAAAAGTATAATAATAAGTTTGTGAAGAAGGAAATTGCGTAGATAATTTTTACATTTAATTTAATACCATAAAGTACATTGTATGTAACTTAGACATCCTTATTTATGTTACTTTCATAGCAGGCATTCCATATTGGCATTTATTTACTCTTTATCAAAACGCACATTGCAGTGACTAGTTAACGTTTATTATTTGTAAATTATTTAAACGCCGTAATTGTATGGTAGCGTTTGAAATAATAATAGTAAATGTCAATATTCACATTAAATTGTGAAAAACTATTATTGAGAGTAAAACAGTAGTCGAATTAATTAATAAATTCCATTAATTTCTTACCAGGTGATCTGTTATTTCCCGTAATTATAAATTTGCCCATTTTAATATACTTACCGTGTTACTCTTTACCTTATATATATAATTTAACAAAAAGACTACAAGTAGATACACATTAATATTGGTCATTATTTATTACATTTAATTTATATAAGTTCTATATGGTTATAAAAGACATACACAAATAAATAATAACACAGTAGCTACTGTTAAATGTGAAAAAGTGAGTGCATGCTATACGATAATTGTGAACATTTTAGTTATTACAAAGTGATTAAAGCATGACTAGGCAATGTTAATATAATTATAGTTTGAATTATAATTTATACAGGATATATTATTATATAAAATGGTTTATTGGTATAAAACTATATCCAGTTATTAACACACCAAATGTGGATCCATAACATTTCAAATACTGATATAATAAAACATTCACACACACTTGATGACCGTGAAATGTACATGACATGTCATAAAATTTAAACGATATATATATGTAGTCGCGTATACTTTTCGTACACTTTATAATGGTGTATGTTGGACGTGCTCCAATATTGCCATTTACAGACCTATTTACTGTTTTTATTACGAACCGATTTTCAGTGAGATGGGACACTTGTAATTTGAAGGCATTTCCTTTTATTGTCCGGCAACTACGAATTTTTTTCCGTTTTAAGAATAATCGGTATATGTGTGTGTGTGCCGTTAATTCGCTATAATATTTTTCTTGGCCATATAAATGATGTATGTGTGTGTGTGTAAAAGTAGCCTTTGTCATGCAGGCCGCGTAGTAGTTCGTCGCGTCGATGTAGCCGCCGCCGCCGCTGCTGCCGCCGCCATGCTGATTTGCATGCGACGCCATATCAGGCGCGCGCGGGGGTGGCCGTTGCCTCTCTCTACAACACACACACTCATATATATACAGAATTCTCTCTAGTTAGAGAGAAAGTAATCGATATATGTATGTTATAGTCCGCGAAACGCCAAGGATAACACTATATAGATATACACACTTACTACTAAGTATATGCTATTACATAAGTACTGTGTAGTATATATAGCAATTACGTCGTCATGTTCATGGCTTGTCATAAAATTTCTAATTTACATAAGGAAAATGTTTTTCATGGTGATATTTAATAGTCGACAAAAATTTATTGTTTCTAATGTTGAATTTGTGGTTTTTGGAACGTTTGCACATGGTTGTGTTAAATTTTTGACTAGAATTAATGCAGAAATTAGTTTTTTATTGATAAAGTTTCTCCGTTATAAAGTTCAACGTTTTCGCTATAGAGAAAATCCCTTTTACTATATTTAATGAGTAAAATTTATATGTAAAATAGATTAGTTTTCATTTTGTTGTACAAAGTTTTGGTCAAAATCTGTTGACCAACAGTTTGTTGGAACGTTTTGAAGTTTGTAGTAATAAATTTTAGTTATGGAAGCAAGAATGAACTTAGCAATGTTTATGTAAAATAATTTGTGGGAATTTCAATACATTTTCAAAAACTAACTAGAACTTTAATTTAAAAACGATAAAATAAAAGATTTTTGGTTTATGTAAATTTTTATTGCTAACTAACTTCTAACAACTTTATTTAATAGCGATTTACTTTAGCAACTTTTTGAACTGCTTTTTGTCGATTTCTACATTTGTGAAACAAAATAAAAGCTTTTCATATTTTACATGTACATACATATTTAGGAAATTTTACGTGTTTACGAATTACACTTAGCATTTTTGTGTAAAATTATAATTTCTCTTAGAAATATCTCAATATACCTATTTCACATACCTAAGTACTACTATTTATATACGAAATATATACCAAACCAACGTAAAATTCAACTAATAAAAGCTTTCCTTTCATATTCAAAATATAATTAATTAAATATTTTAAATATTATTAATTTTAAATTTTATGAATTACACTTAGCGATTTTTGTGTAAAATTTCTCTTAAAAATACCTCAATATATTTTACATACTACAAAAATCTAGCAATTTTTACATAAAATTCAACTTCCGCTCAACATTTTACCATAAAGTTGACCATTATACAAATTCATTGAACCTTTTCTGAAATTATTCAATCCTGCCACCATAAAATCTTGATTAATGTCAACACCAAACTTAGCAATATTTATGTAAAACAGTTGTATCTAATACACTTTGTCCACAAACAAACATTTTCCAAAAAAAATTAGTTAATAAAATTGATTTCTTAAATTCCCTTGTGTAAGCTTGTCCTTTGTTCCCTCTCATAAGTTCTCCGATGACTATTTAGTTAGTCTTGATGGGAAAGACAGACAGCAGGTTTGTAAAGTTTGCTTGCTTGATGAACTAGGAACAGGACCACTAAAGCAAGCAAACGAGCTCTTCACAAACACACACACACATACACATCGTGCAGTATATATACCTAGTGATGAATGCTTTTCTCTCCCGGAAACAGTTAATCAATTGTTGAAGGCAAGTGTAC
>SSSI01009090.1:0-10084 GCA_004796505.1 Oryzaephilus surinamensis | reverse complement strand
TGTCGATTGGCGCTTCGCGCCTTCTATGGCTGTTGCTTCGCTTCGCTTCGCAACAGCTTGCGCTCGCGCTCGCATAAGTTTCTTCATTACAGAGAGAGTTTATGAGTTAGTCTGTTGGCGCTTCGCGTCTTCCATGGCTGTTGCTTCGTTACAGCGGAGCTCGCGCTACGCGCTCGCATAAATTTATTCAATACAGAGAGTTTTAATTTTTTTTTCGAAATTTTTTTTTATAAATTTGAAAAACTTTATAAGACTTTTTCTTTTGTTTTTTTGTGTAGATTTTAAAAATATTTTTTTTAATTTTTTTTTTTGAATTTCTTTTTTTTCGAAATTTTTTTTTTTATAATTTTGAAAAACTTTATAAGACTTTTTCTTTTGTTTTTTTGTGTAGATTCCGAAAATATATTTTTTCTTTTTTTTTAAAAAAAAAATTTTTTGCCAAAAAAAAATTTCATAAAATTAAAAAAATTTTTTATTAAAAAATATTAGTTTCTTAATGGTGATTACGAATATATATTTTATTTTTTAAAATTAAGAAAAATTTTTTTTTGTCAAAAAATTTTTTTGACATTTCAAAAAAAAAATTTTTTTTAATAAATTTTGTTTGTCACTGTGAACAATAATATTTAAAAAAAATGACCACTTAATTTAAAAAAATTCCATGTCATCTGTCAAAAATAATGTTTGCGCATGCGCAGTGACCTCCTCACCCCTCCAGTTCTTCCTCATTTCCCTTCCCATTTCCAACGACACCTTAACCATCCTTCTAGGACGTCCAGTTTTTGAGATATGAATATGTCGCCCTTACGACAATTATAGTATAACGAGTCCACCCCGGCTTCGCCGGAGGTGCCTTCGTTGCCTGGGAACGACGCTTCGCGTCGTGCTCGCTCGCTGCTCGCAAGTTTGTTTCACTAAGTGATATATGTTTGTGTGTTGGCGCTTCGCGCCTTACATGGCTGTTGCTTCGCTTCGCTCCGCAACAGCGGAGCTCGCGCTTCGCGCTCGCATAGGTTTGCTGACCATACACATTACATATATTTGTTTGTTATGGCTTTGCGTCTTACATGTTTTATTTTATATTTACATAAACAGTTTTTGTTAATTTTTATTTTTAAGAACTATAAAATATATCTTTTTTCTATTAATGTCTATATTGAATCTGTTCTTTTTAGAACTACAAACATTGTTTTTAGAGTTATATTTTATGAATATTTATTTGAAATCTGTTCTATTTAGAACTACAAAACAGTTCTTTTTAGAGCTAAATTTTATGAATATTTTTTTTAAATCTGTTCTTTTTAGAACTACAAAACAGATCTTTTTAGAGCTAAATTTTATGAATATTTTTTTAAATCTGTTCTTTTTGGAACTACAAAACAGTTCTTTTTAGAGCTAAATTTTATGAATATTTATTTTAAATCTTTTTTTTTAGAACTACAAAACAGTTCTTTTTAGAGTTATATTTTATGAATATTTATTTTAAATCTGTTCTTTTTAGAACTACAAAACGGTTCTTTTTAGAGCTATATTTTATGATTATTTTTTTAAATCTGTTTTTGTTAGAACTACAAAACAGTTCTTTTTAGAGTTATATTTTATGAATATTTATTTGAAATCTGTTCTTTTTAGAACTACAAAACAGTTCTTTTTAGAGCTAAATTCTATGAATATTTCAGTACTTTTTAGAGCTATATTTTATGAATATTTATTTGAAATCTGTTCTTTTTAGAACTACAAAACAGTTCTTTTTAGAGCTAAATTTTATGAATATTTTTTATAAATCTGTTCTTTTTAGAACTACAAAACAGTTCTTTTTAGAGCTATATTTTATGAATATTTATTTGAAATCTGTTCTTTTTAGAACTACAAAACAGTTCTTTTTAGAGCTATATTTTATGAATATTTATTTGAAATCTGTTCTTTTTGGAACTACAAAACAGTTCTTTTTAGAGCTAAATTTTATGAATATTTTTTTTAAATCTGTTCTTTTTAGAACTACAAAACAGTTCTTTTTAAAGCTATATTTTATGAATATTTTTTTAAATCTGTTCTTTTTAGAACTACAAAACAGTTCTTTTTAGAGCTAAATTTTATGAATATTTATTTGAAATTTGTTCTTTTTAGAACTACAAAACAGTTCTTTTTAGAGCTAAATTTTATGAATATTTATTTTAAATCTGTTCTTTTTAGAACTACAAAACGGTTCTTTTCAGAGCTATATTTTATGATTATTTTTTTAAATCTGTTTTTGTTAGAACTACAAAACAGTTCTTTTTAGAGTTATATTTTATGAATATTTTTTTAAATCTGTTCTTTTTAGAACTACTAAATTGTTCTTTTTAAAGCTATATATTATGAATATTTATTTTAAATCTTTTTTTGTAGAACTATAAAATTAATCTTTGTAACAACTTATTTTTTTGGAATGTCTTACTAAATGAAGTCATTTATTGGCAAAATTTGTAGATTTACTTATTTCAATTTTTTTTTATGATGCCGTAATTATTAAATTAATTAATTTTTTTAATAACTTAATTTTTATGATGGCCTAATAAAAACATTTTAATATAAATTAAATTTTTAATAAAATATAAATTAGTCCATCTACGTTTTTTTTGTATTAGTTGTTTGAATACTATATTTGAAGTATAGTTTACCTCGTCATTGTGTAATTGTCTTTCTATATTTTCAGTTACAAAAGAAGGAGGAGCATGTTCAATTTTAACTTTAATATATTCTGCTCTAGTAGCCCTAGAAAGAGCCACATAAAGCTGTCCGTGATTAAAAACGGGATTAGGTAAATATATTCCTACTTTTCTAAAAGTTTGGCCTTGGGATTTATTAATGGTTATGGCAAATGCCAAAATTACCGGTAGTTGTCTTCGTTGAAATGAAAACTCGTAATCAGTGTCAGATGGAATCATATTTATCCTTGGTAATAAAATTTTTTGACCTGTATTTTTTCCGCATAAAATTTCGGCTTCAATACTGTTTTCATACATTTTAGTTACTTTTAATCTCAAACCATTAACTAAGCCCTCAGAAACATTAATGTTTCTGATGAGCATAACAATACAGCCAATTTTTAATTTTAAACAATGTGGCGGCAAACCACTTGTTTTAATCGTATTTAAAAATTCAACCGGATATCTGTTAATCATGTCAGCTTCATCAGAAACAATTGAATCTGTTGAATAATACATGTGCTCTTCATGATGATTCACGAATTAATTAACAATTAAATTATTAATAGTTTCGCACGTGAGATTTAACGGAGTAAGAATTGCTTTCTGATGACTATTGTTCTCGCCATCACAATGAAAATCATCAAAACACCAACGAATTAATTGTGTCAAATTTCCTTTGAATAAAATGTCATCTCTTAGTTTTATGTAATCGTAATTGATACTAACATTAGCTGTTCCATTACCTACAGATAACAAATATTTTGCAAATTCTTCTTGCCCATTTTCCAGTCTCATATTATTCGTTAGTTTGTATTGTTTAAATTTTGGCCATAAATTGTGTGTTATAATAGATCTGCTCACTGTCTGTTCCATGGTGCCATTGGGAACAATAGGCGGAATCTGCCGAAAATCTCCAGCTAAAATAAAGATTTTTCCTCCAAATGGTAGACAGTTGTTGGAAATATCTTTTAACAATTTGTCAATAATTGATAAACTGCGTTTATCAATCATGGAACATTCATCCCATATAAAGACATCGACATTTTTTAATTTGTCGGCCTGTTCGCTATTTACTTTAAGTAAAGATGTTGAATCAGGGAATATTTGTAAAGGCAATTTAAATGCACTGTGCCGTGACTCCCTTTGGTAATAAACAGGCAGCAATACCTGTCCACGCAACACACATTACATTTTTGTTTTTATTAATCGTTAAAGACGCGTATATTTGATTTAGAAGGAATGTTTTTCCAGTTCCGCCTGGCGCATCAATAAATAATAATCGATGTTCATTATTATTAACGAAATTCATTACATCATTGAAGATTGTCATTTGCTGTGCATTAAGCAAATGAACAGATTCAGTAAGAGTAATTAAATCATCAATTTCATTTAGCAAATCTATTGCATTATCTTCAAAATTTTGTAGAATGTCATGATTATAGTTTGGTAGATTAAAATGTAAAAGTGAAAAGTTATTTATACGCAAATACTCATCTATATCCCGTAATGCTAAGGATATAGCAATAGTTTCATCATATCTATGACTGTAGTCGTGTATAAAGTATTGGCGAAATTCTTCCCATACCTCGCGCGCATTGGTTGGTGTATTAAAAATGCAACATATCGCAAACAAATGACGGAGTTGTTTTGGCATTTCAACGACAATTGCCTCTGCTATTGCCCGACGGAATTCCTCATCATTAAAAATTAGATTTATTGCAATAGCCGCATCTTTAAAAGTATTATGTAAAATACCATTAACAGTTTTTAAGGAATCGTACGAAGTTGCTCCAGGTATACGAAGCAACAATAATCGTAAGCAATACAATTCCTGGTTTCTCGGATTTACTGTGTATAAGCGTCCTATTGTTTTGTGGTCTCTAATTCGTTTTGACAAGGTTTTTCATCCTTATCCCAAACATAATTCAATGGAATATCCATGTATAGATATTATTTGGCTTCTTCATCTGTTGCATTTAAATTGAACCAAGCTGTCAATGTCGTTACTGGTTCTCCGCCTTCAACGATATTATGTTCTGTGCCAGGATGATACACAACATTTTGTTGTAGTGGTAAATGTATGGCCAATGAAACCACTGAATGAGATTCCTCATGTATTGGGTATCCAAATATATGCCAACAGGCTTCCTTGTCACTTAAATACCTCATGACTTCGTATCTTGTTATTTCATCGTTGTCAATATTTTCGTGATTTTCTGTGGTTGTGAAACGGACATTTGCCATATCATTACCTTTCAAAATATATTTGTACAGATATTTCACGGCTTGAATGGAAAAAACACATTCAACATTTGTGTGACAATTATATTTTTTGCAAAGATATGGTGAATATGGAGCCACCCATCTGTTATCCAGATCATAGCATCTTTGTCCCACAAATTTTTCCACAGAAATGCCATTATTCCGCCGGCGATATATTGGATACCCATTTGGATTTGGTGTTGTAATTTCTGCAAAATTTTTAGGAAATTGTTTTGAGCATTTTTTTTTCTCATTCTGCATACATACATTTGATTGATTTATGGCACCACATGGACCGTGTATCATATGTTTTGATACCGTGTCAAATAATTGTGGATCATCATTTTGGTTGGGAATTTCCGCAGATATTACCATATCAATTTGTTCTATCGTTGTTAGTTTATGCTGTTGCTCTAAACATAATAATATGTGAGCGTGAGGTAAACCTCTTTTTTGAAACTCTATGGTATAATTGTAATATTTAACTTTCCCAAATATATCGTTTTTTAGTATATCCTCCATTAGTGCTTTCAATTTGCCATAGAAAACACGCACCACCATATCTGGTCGGAAATTTACTTTATGGTACGGGGCAATATTGTTTCTGATTTCCGGCCAATCTGGATTTGTCGTAAAAGTGATGAAGAGGTCTGGCTTACCCATTGCTCTTACCATAGCCATAGCATTTTGATATAAATTGGCCATAAATCTGGGACTGCGTGTGAATGATGCTGGCAAAATAATTGCACGTCCAGATCTTACACTTTCTTCATTTGCTCCGTTTTGCATAAAATCTTGGAGCCCTATGTATGTGTCTGATCTTAAATTGTCCTGATTGTTGCGTAGGTAGTTAAGTTTTAAAGTTTCAATTCTTACTTGAACATCAACAACGTATTGTAAAAATAATCTTGTTGATGAGTGTAAAGCTTCAACCATATAGCGCACTGCCATACGGTAAACCATATATTCTCTTAAAGAAATACGATTTCTCGCTGCAGTGCGTCTTGGACCGACATGTTCTAAATCCACAGACCAACCTCGCTCACCATAGGGGAACAGTAAAACATATGATAATGGATCTACATTTGGATTTAGTACATTTACTATTTTATGTTGGTATTGCGCATTATCGGGATTTCGTGGATATACCACAATGTCCAAATCACCAACAGGCAAGCCATCATCGACTGGATATAATCCAGTAACTTCGTTTACGATTGGGACATTTAAACGACCGGGATGAATATTTTCTTGACGCTTATTAAATATTACTAAACGCAATTCTTCGTTAGGATCATGAACATTTCCAATTTGGTTATATATAGCAGTGAAAGGATTAATTTCGCGAATAAGGTGATCCAATAAATCTAAAATATTTCTTCTTAGATTTTGGTGAATTTGTAAACGTTCATTATTCGCTGTTTCACCATCCACTATATATAATTGACCAAATTGACGAACTTGGTTTTCTTCGGGATGTAAAGTTCCAATAAAATGATAAATTCTACCGTGTATTGTGAAAGTGTAAATACCTTCTCTGGGGGTTGTATGAAATTCAGTTCCCAGAGAAACAAAACTCAGTAAACTGTTGTATTCTCTAATATGTGCGTGAAATTCATTAAAATAATAGTTATTTGGATTCACCAACAAATCCAATAATATAGGATGAGTCTGTGGTCGTTCCAATACTACTTTACCCCTTTCACAACAATTCATGTAGTCATTGCTGTTGTCGGTTAATTTTTCGAATAAAAAGTGTAACGCTCCACAGTGTGCGCATATGTATGTCATTAAACCTAAATTATGTCTGTTGACATTATGAGAACCTTCAAAGACAACAGGTAAACGATTCAAACGTTCCTGTGCTCGGTTTTCATTAGCTCGGTACTTTGTTTCTCTTTTTAGCCGTCTTTGTCTTTCAACAGCGCTTTCGCCTGGAACAGCATTTGGAGCAGCACCGTATACCCTTTTTTTAGTTAATGGAAGTAATATACCCCCCGGAGGATATATATTTCTTATTGGACGGCCTAACAATATAGGTGTTTGTGAAATATCGGTGTCGTCTGACATTTCGTTGTTTGTATTTCCTGTTTGTTGAAAATCATTGACATTTATATTAACAATTGGAACAAAAAGTTCACGCAATACTGGAACTTGTGAACGATTTATTACTGGTGGATTAAATCGTGTTAATATTACACGAAGTTGGCGCCTATTATTTAAAAAATAACTGTCTAATTTATAACGTTTTAATTGAACATGCAATTGTCTTAAATTTAAATTATCATTAAAAGATAATCGTGTTAAGTTAATCCTAAGTTCCTTACATGTAGTCATGGTTAGAGATAATAAGAACAAATTAACAAAGTGAGAACAAAAATTTAATGAAACTATAGTCTAACTTAACTAAGTAGTAACAATAATATACTTAAATAATATCTTAAATTTAATAAAAAAATGCAAAAAACTTAAATCTAAGCTATATATTTGAAAAAAACGAAAAAGTTTATCAAAACTACTTTCCCTAACAAAAAAAAAATAATGATTTTTTCAAAACCACTGATCTTTCTTGTTAAAAACAGAGTAATAAACTAACAAAAAACAATAAACACCAGAAACAAACAGAAAAAAACGTATTTTTCACAAAAAAAAAATTTTAGAACCTCAAAACTTTTTTTCTTTTTAAGAAAAATGTAACGACAATAACTACACTATAAACAGAAAATTACGAACTACAAACAGATAAAAACAGCACTGAAATCGGTTAATAATTAAGAAAAATAGAACACTTTGAAACAAAAATCCAATACAGATCTAAGATCCAAGACATAAATTTTTTCCAAAATCGTCGGTTAGATACCTCAATTTTTTTTACGAAAAATTTCAGAAAAATCAATTAAATTCAATATCTTAAAAACTATTTGACGTACAGTGGTCGTTAAGGTATCATTTTAAAAGTCTCCAGAAGGGCTACAAACTGACACTAATAGGTTTTGTTTTCCTTAGCAACCATTTCTTTTCCTTAGCAACGGGTGCCAAAATGTAATTTTAGAGTCACCAAAGTATTATTATGTTAATTAGCAAGAAAAAAAATTAAAAAAAACACATTTTTTACCTTAGCAACAATAATTTTTCCTTAGCAACCGATAGCAAAATCAATTTTAAACTACAAAATTTGTTGAAATTGTCACAAATCAGTTTTAATGAACATTATTTATTAACATTAGTTTACGTTAGGTGTTTATAAAGACTGTTTCCGATTGAAAGATAGATTTAGTAGTCTTGAAAAAGACTGTTATTATTTAAATCGTAAAATAAACAGTCTTTATAAAGACTTTTTTCAATTGAAAAGTATGTTAAATAGTCTTGAAAAAGACTGTTATTATTTAAATCGTAAAATAAACAGTCTTTATAAAGACTTTTCAATTGAAAAGTATATAAAATAGTCCTATTATATTTATATATTTTGTGACATTAATTGTGACTAACAATTAATTTTTTTAAATAGGGGGGCTCCTGCCCCCAACCCCCGCCAGGGCTTTGCCCTGGACCCATTAATTGTGACTAACAATTAATTTTTGTAAATAGGGGGGCTCTTCCCCCCAACCCCCGCCAGGGCTTTGCCCTGGACCCATTAATTGTGACTAAGAATTAATTTTTTTAAATAGGGTGGCTCCTCCCCCCAACCCCCGCCAGGGCTTCGCCCTGGACCCACTAATTGTAACAAACAATTAATTTTTTTAAATTAGGAGGCCTCATCCCCCCAACCCCAGGTTGGTCCCCCAGGCTTTGCCCTGGACCCTACCTTAGCGAACCAACACCGGGAAAGAGTTTTTGACTTAGTCGGTTAACGCTTCGCGCCTTCCATAGCTGCTGCTTTGCAACAGCGGAGCTCGCGCTGCGCGCTCGCATACATTTGTTCACTACAGAGAAAGTTTATGGGTTTGCCTGTTGGCGCTTCGCGCCTTTCAAGGCTGTTGCTTCGCAACAGTGAAGCTCGCGCTGCGCGCTCGCATAAGTTTGTTCATTGCAAAGGGAGTTTATAGGTTTGCCTGTTGGCGCTTCGCGCCTATCATGGCTGTTGCTTTGCAACAGCGGAGCTCGCGCTGCGCGCTCGCATATGTTTTTTTGCTACAGAAGGAGCTCATGAGTTACTGTGTTGGCGCTTCGCGCTTTTCATAGCTGTTGCTGCGCAACAGCGGAGTGAGCGCGAAACAGCGAAGCGAGCGCTGCGCGCTCTCATACATTAGTTCGCTACAGAGAAAGTTTATGGGTTTGCCTGTTGGCGCTTCGCGCCTTTCAAGTCAGTTGCTTCGCAACAGTGGAGCTCGCGCTGCGCGCTCGCATAAGTTTGTTCACTGCAAAGGGAGTTTATAGGTTTGCCTGTTGGCGCTTCGCGCCTATCATGGCTGTTGCTTTGCAACAGCGGAGCTCGCGCTGCGCGCTCGCATATGTTTGTTTACTACAGAAGGAGCTCATGAGTTACTGTGTTGGCGCTTCGCGCCTTTCATAGCTGTTGCTGCGCAACAGCGGAGCTCGCGCTGCGCGCTCGCATTGTTTTGTTCACTACAGATTTTTATTTTTATAATTTTGAGAAACTTTATGAGATTTTTTCTTTTGTTTTTTTTATGTAAGTTTTAAAAATACTTTTCTTTTTTTTTTTAATTTTTTTTTTTCGAAATTTTTTTTTTATAATTCTTAAAAACTGTATAAGACTTTTTTTTCTCAATTTTTATGTAGATTCTGAAAATATAGTTTTTGTTTTGAAAATTAAAAAAAAGTATTTTTTTGCTAAAAAAAAATTTCATAAAATTAAAATTTTTTTTATTAAAAAATATTAGTTTTTCAATTGTGATTACGAATGTATGTTTGTTTTTTAAAATTTGTAAAAAATTTTTTTTTGGTCAAAATTTTTTTTTTGACATTTCAAAAAAAAATTATTTTAAATAAATGTTATTTATCACTGTGAACAATAATATAGAAAAAAAATGACCTATTAATTTAAAAAATTTTCATGTCATCTGTCAAAGATGACATTTGCGCATGTGCCATAACCTTGTTGCCTATTCAAGTCTTAATCATTTTCTTTTCCATTTCCAACGACACCTCAGGCATCTTTCTACGACGTATAG
>SSSI01009026.1:0-13814 GCA_004796505.1 Oryzaephilus surinamensis | reverse complement strand
GGTTTTGATATGTTTTTAATACATAAGATAATTACCTCTATATTATATCATATCCATGATAATATTGGTATAACATTGAAAATTATTTTAAAGTTAAGGACAATTTTAATGTACCAAAACAAAACAATTAAAAAGGAATAAATATTTTTTTTGTTAACATCTAAGCGTTTATATATTATCACAGTACAACTATATAATAAATAATTATTGTGTAAAAAATATAACAAGCTAATTGTAGGCAATTATTGATGCACAAATTTATTTTACAATATTTGCCTATTAATAAACTATTATCTATTTAACTATTATGGACAAGATGTACTGTGCGGGCATCACTGCTATAAATAGTGACAAGAAAACGTACATTTACAATAAATATGATATGTATATTTTTATTTACACACACATATTATGCATATATTATTTAAAAGCGAAAGAAACTATATTGTTCATTGCAAAATAATAATGTGCGTGTGTTACCGGCCAAACCCGATTTCAGGACAAACTAGTTTTGCCTAGTTGTTCGATTAGCATAGGTTAGGATAGATTAGCATAGGTTAGGTTTGGTTTGAGTAAAAAGTGTGAGATTTGGCTTCGCGTAAGCGAGGCCAAGTCTCATCACAACAAACTCAATACAAACCTAATCTAATCTAATCTAACACGATAGGAAGAACTAGTGTAGCTTAGAAAAAACTAGTTTAGCCTAGGAAAAACTAGTTTGTCCTGAAATCGGGTTTGGCCGGTAACATATATATATATATATAATTTATGATTATTCTTTATTTTGTAGTATGAAATGTTCTTCAGAAGTATGTGCAATTGTTCATGGTATAATTGGAATATGGAGAATCGTAAAATATATTTAATTTTTTTGGCCAATTTAATAAAACCAGTTACGCTTCAATTTTCCGATAACTTCATTATCAATTTTCAATTATTTCTTGTAACATTTAAAACTGCTGTGTCATATGCAGTTGTATTTTATAGTCTTTCTTTCTTGTATTAATATTTTTTAACGCCATTCTAATTTGGCAAATGTTTCTTTTATGAAAAGCATTTTTTAATGTATTGTTTGTAAAATATAAGAATTCCTCTGGTGCAATAAACTACCTAATAGAAAAATGTTATGTTTAGTGATAAAGCACTCAGTTTTAGGATAGAATTTAAATAAAATTGCTTATTCAACACAATAGCTACAAATTTATTAACCTTTTGATTAATTCACAAATATTCTGTCTAATTCGAATATTGAAACAATAAGGCAGAAGGTGTGCGTAATGGTATTAATTCAGATTGTCCAACACGTGAATTAAGTACCCAATATTCTCTTCCATTAATGAATTTTTTCTTCCAATCTTTATTCTTGTCGGACATTTTCGGATTGAATATGGCATTGTAGGATGGTGGCGGTGTAGCAAATTGCTTTTTATTAAACATGTTATCATATAAATTGCCAAATATTTGTAAATTTTGTGTAATTGGTCTTTGGTTTGTTTGTTTATGGTGCGATTTCTTCTTTTTACTACTAAAGTGAACTAATAACAGCTCAATAATAAATACTGTAGCTGAAATTAACAAACCACCACCAACAATTAAATACGTCATTATTAAATCAGAATTTTTCAACTGTCGTTCTCTGTTGCCTAAATTAAGTGGACAGATTTCTGTGTCTGGTAATTGTTCTCTTAATTTGAATCGAATAATACCGGATTCGACTAAATGTTGAATTCTGGAAACATTAATTTATGTAAAAATGATGACAGATTACGAATATACAGATATTTCACTCGGTGTCGGCGCCTTTCATATTTTTGACTTTTTACCTGTAACCAGCTAGGTTGGCGACACTTTTTCACTAGGCAGCTCAAGAACAACATTTCCGCGGGAAATTTAAACTCTAGTTAGAAGTAGACCATTAATTTCAAAATAAAGTCATATTTTTACATTAATTCACAAGAAACTTATTTCAATGTATCAAAATGAGTGACATTTATAAAACAATGACGAAATTAATTTAGCAAAGGTTTCTTCATAAATAAAAATGTTGGGTTAAAACCATACGTTTTGACGTTTGTTTTGAGGCGAATTTTAGCGAAATACCAGTAAGTTGAAATCCACATACAAACGTGTAATTTTTATGTATTGTGTGTTTTTATTTTCTGTGCGTGTAATTTTTATCTCTCTCTAATCATCGTCTCTCTTACTGAGTGAAACATCTGTATATATGTATTCTGTGACAACGGTTTCCTTTTGGCACTTACGCTAAATCAAAAAGTGGCTTATATTTGAATTTCCTTGAATAGGCGAAAGCCCTTTTATAAGAAGTGACTGCAAATTTTGTAATCACAAAAGTGCATCGATCCTCTTCCTTTTTGCCAGCTCTAGCTTTCGTTTTATAATCATGGTACAAAATGTAGTCAGCAATTGGACGTTCACGAATAAACATGACATTCTTCTTTTCGACATACTCTTTCAGTATGAGATTATCGTCAATGTCTGGATAACTAAATGCATGGCCAATTTCGCCTACAAGTGTTCGTCCTGGATCTACATTAACATTATCTTTTTCTGTGCTTAATGAATCTTCGATAGCATTTCCTTTATTGCTGACCCATTTGTAGTGTTTTGTACCAATATCTTTTGGTTCGCTTATTGGTAACGTGAATTTCGATAGGGTCAGAAAAGCTGTAAGATTGGCTGTATAAAAAGCGGTAAGAATTGTTATAAAAATCCACCAAGTAGAGAACAGCAATCGGGATGAGTCTGGAAGAACAAACAGAACTAGTTTTAAGGAAAAAGTCTTTGGAATCGCAATAAACCTGTGATTGGATTTAAGGTTGTGCCTTGCTTCAAAAGAGCCCCATAAACGAACCAAATACAAGATGGCAAAGGAAATACTCTGTACTGTTCGTCTTTACATAAACGGCTCCTTAACAGGATCAATAAATAGATAACAGGACCAACAACTAGCAAAGATAAAATGATAAGGCACCAAACTTCTTTGGTGAATGGTGCCAAAAGACCCGATCCCGTGGCCGATTCTTTTGGCCGTTTCATGAGTACCACCCAGTCGCCTGTGTCCAACATTGGGGAGTAACTGATTTCTTCTTCGTATGCTGAGAGGATGGGCAGGAAACCAGCTGCCATGTCCACTTCCTTGAGCCAAAAAATGCGTTTATGATTTTTTATAGCAAAAAATTTTTTTAGGCAAAAGGTATTCAATTCTAGAATTTTGTTAGAGTGTATAAGGTTTCTAAAATTCTAAAGTGTATAAAAATATGTGTAGTCCTAAACGGCGCCTTATAGTTTTTATTTTAAATTTGAAACATTTGAAAAAACCCGCGAATTCAAAATTAAAAAAAATCATAATCTCACACGTTATTAATTGATTTAAAGACAATTGTATTTAACGTGAAGTAAATATATGTAATTATTTATAGTAAAAGTGTATAATAATAAATATTTGTGTGATTAACTCGTCTCTATTGTCGTAAATCGATACAACAAAATCGACCACCAATTACATGAAAAATTGTCTACATGAAGAAAATGTGTGTAATTTATTTTTAATGGCACAACTTTATTATTACTTGACGTGGAAAAAATTACACGTTTCTCCTAAACAAACATTGACATTGAAATCATTTTCATTATGTATTGATTTTATGTTCATTACTATAATATTATAAACTGAATAATGATTTTCGTAACAAAAAAAGGGAACAAAAACGTTCAAGTACTTAAACTTACCCCATTCGAAAGTAAATCGTATACACCATTTTTCCCAAGACCAAATACATTTTCTTGAGGCTCTTTTATTATGTACGTGAAACCGTATTTTTCCTGCAAGATTTTCACTAAATCAAAAGCTACACCGATTCCCTCTAATGTGCCGTTTATCCTTTCTAAGCCACTTAATCCGCCATTCTAGAAAATTATTTTAAAAAGTATTTTAAATATAAATTTAAAAATTGCAATTACCTCTAAAGTGGTAATAATTATGGTTTCATTTTTTAATTCTTCTGCTAATTCCTTATTATGTTGAATGTATATGTTAAATGGATCTGAAAATATCAATTATTTTGATATTTCGTTAAATATGTTTTCAAATTAACTGGTTTTAACAAAACTATTAACAGATCACATGTTTACCAACAAATAAATTAAAATTGTGTTATTTAATAACATTTTCCGTATTATTGTTGAAAACTTTCCATAATTTAATAATAGTATGTTTACTAAAATTTTATAAATAATATAAGGAAATTTACCCAAGTTGAATATTAATGATTTTTCATTTAAGGACACAATTCAAACCTAAATATTTTAGTTTCGAACCAAGTCAACATTTTTAAAAGTAAAATGTTTATTTGTCTTAAAACTGTTAACTTTAATTGAAAATATTAAGTTTTGCTTTTAAAATTAATTACTAAGTTTTGCAAATCGACAAATGTCTTTCAAATTTCTGAATAAATCACATTTGTTCAAAGTATGATTTTTTAAATTTCGGAAAAACTACTTCTTATTTGTTGGACATTCAGAATATTCTGAAAGTACTTGGGCCTACATTTTCTCACAAAATTTGCCATGTAGATATAAATTTATTAATTTTCACTGTAAAAATATCTACCTGGGTCACCAGGGCATGTTAAATTGAAACACAAACTAGCCAAAACAATTTCGATTAGTCCCATTATTTATTAAATTTGATTTTCACTCGTGTCGACATTTTTAATCCCCTAAGGTATTACGTATATTTTACATACATATAATATTCACATGCTCTTATTAACTAAAAAAAATTGTTACTGAAAATCATTTTCCACATATATAATATATGCGCATGACGTACAACAAAATTTTCATTATCAACATTATTTATACGTTCTTTAATAGTTAATGTGTGATATTTATTGTCACTTATTCCTGTTATTTACTCATTCTTCTAAATTGATTTAGTAGAACTGTTTAAGTGGTACAATAAATAAAGGACAAAATCATTTATAACTACTTAGTAGATTGATTTTACCCATAAATTTCAAAATTATGTTGATGAACGCTTTAGATCTAACTAAAATAAAAACTTTTAGTTTTTGACACAGAAATCAATTTCTAAAATTGTTCTTGCGTGAATTTGGTACTCCATTATGCTTTTATTTAACTTTTGTTTCATTAATGACAAATAAAAAAGTAAACTACAGAAATACGATGTTCTTTAAATTTTATTTTATAGAGCGAATTTTTTTATACATTGAACATAATAATATACATATCACATTAAGTTCCTGCAGTACCCAAAATTATTTTAAAAGTAGTTTTTCAATCATGACCATTGGCGATTCAAAGGCCAAAACCCATACAATCGAAATTCCAAAAGTGAACATAAAAATTGACCAATAATTGTATATCTGCAAAAAAAGATAAGTTTTTTGACTTTACTTTTTTGAAAAACTTACCAAATAAAAATCGGAAAAATAAATTGGCAATTTCATCGAGTATGTAACCATGTAAAGGGTAGTTACATGGGTTAGGTACATACTGTACGAAAATCGATTTAGGACACTAAATATCGGTAAAGACAGAAACCAGTTTATGGGCTCTAAAAAACAAAAAATTGGTACCACATTTAATTTTTTTGTACAAAAATGCGTACCTCCTGAACTGGTGATACAAAGTAAAATGACAAGACATATGCAAACGGCCCAAGCAGGTCGTACCAAAGCGATATGTAACGAATTTCCCCATTTATCGTAATCTGGACCTCTTAATGTGGAATGTCCACCAAAAACACAAACCAACATCACCGACAGAGACAGTACCCACAAAAATAAAACGGATATCTGCAAACAGAACCATGAAAACCTGACAATAAACATTTTTCGAAAGATTATTGTACTTTGCTTAAATTGAAACGCAGTTTTCCGTATTTTATACAGCTGATAATGTACCCTAATATGGTACCAATGAACCAAGGAGCAGCTCTGGTGTGCGTCAAGAGGTAAAATTTGTTCATAAAGTCGGTACTTCTGTTACTGTATTGAAAAAATTAGTTACAGTAAATTTGATTTAAAATTACGACCTTACGTTGAGTAAAAGTTGCTCAGTACAGCAGTTAGTTCGTATTTCCAAGCAACATAAAATGGTACTACTGTACAAATAATCACACAAACAGTTTGCAGTACCAAACCGTACTTTGGCCAACGCCATAAAATTATTAAAAATATCGGAGATATTAGATACAATTGCATGTCAATATCAAGGTACCAACTTTGACCCAAACACTAGAAAAAATTTTTAGTTTCTTCCTTTTTTTTGGATTTTGGAGTACTTTACCATTTGATCGACATTAGCATAATTTTGTATGTACAGTAGAGCTTTCCACCAGTTGTTTTCACAGTTTTTTTGGAAACTGTAATCCACTATCCACCAATACGGTCCCGAGCCCATGTATTTTATGAGAGTGGCACTAACTAGAACCGCGGCAGCGGCTGCTGGAGTTAACCTACAAAATCAAAATCAAAATAGTACCACAACTTGAACACCGTTAATCCTAACCTGATGTAACGATGAAAATAGAATAGCAAAATATTGAAATTTTGTTTGGTGTTTTTTGTTTTGAAAAATCCATAAACCAGTAACGCTGCCCCAACAACGAAAAACGTATCAACTGACAATCCTCCACTAATCAAAAACATGCTTCTTAGATTTTCGGCCCACTATAAATCAAAAATTGCAGTTACAATTTTAACGAAAATGGAAATAAATACATTTAACAGATCCATGGTGTTGTATATGGGTCCAGTCATGGTTACAGATACAGTGTGGCCAACAATTACCCACATCATACTCAAAAATCGGATACCATTCAAACAGGGTAACATATCCTCTTTTGGAGGTTTCATATTGAACAATTTTTGGCAGTTGGTGTATAAAGAAAAAGCTATTAATATTTGAATTTTGTTCTCTGGAAGTTTACTGTTAATGTATTGTGTTTGTAGTTTTGGATTTGATGTTACCTTTGTGGGTACGGTCGGAATATATATCGTAACCGGTGGATATAACGATAATTAGAAGAATTAATAAGAGGAAGGATCTAGAAAACGAAAAATAGGTTTCACCAAATGGTTAGGTGTTTTCATCAAGAACTGTTTTTTGGAATTGTGCTTTTGGAATTATTTGGATTTTTAGAGAAAAGCGCTAAGATTTTAATGAATGAAAAATTTTGAAAAATTACACATTATTTTAGCTCAAAAATCCAAAAATGGCAAATCTTCACATTTGCTAATGTTTAAAGGCCAGTCTACATGTGATCTGAAATTCTAAGTCTTTAGTCTTTGGTCCTATATTTTTGGTATGAATTTGGTATTTGAGGTTAGAATGGCATGGTATTTGGTCTTTAGTCTCTATAGTCTTTAGAATTTGAATCAACTTCAACTTTTACAGATATCCGACTAAAGACTAACAAATCAGAATACAGATGTCAAAAATCATCTAGAAAAAAACATTTAGACATCATACTTTTTTAAATAAAAGACCGGAATATATATCGTAACCGGTGGATATAACGATAATTAGAAGAATTAATAAGAGGAAGGATCTAGAAAACGAAAAATAGGTTTCACAAAATGATTAGGTGTTTTTATCAAGAGATATGACTGTTTTTTTAGAACAGGACTCAGTCTAAGTTATTTTAATTTTAGTGGAATTGTTTTTCGCAATGATTTGAATTTTTTTGATCTTAAGGAATGAAAAATTTTGAAAAATTAGGTACATATTATTTTAGCTTTAAACCCCAAAAATTTCAAATCTTCAAATTGCTAAGTTTAAAGCCCGGTCTACATGTGGTCTGAAGTTCTAAGTCTTTAGTCCCATATTTTCGGTCTGAACATGGTATTTGAGGTTAGAATGGCATGCTTTTTGGTCTTTAGTCTCTAGTCTTTAGAAGTTGAATCAACTTCAACTTTTACAAATTTCCGACTAAAGACTAACAAATCAGAATACAGATGTCGAAAATCATCTAGAAAGAAACGTAATCTATAAAAAGTCGTTTCCTTCCATTTCGGTTTATATTTTATTTTTGGTCCTATAAAACCTAGTGATTAAAAAGTAAGTGATTTGGAAGATATTGAAAATGTTGGAACTGTATGAAGGAGACATTGACTTAATTTCCTTTGACTGCTGACCAAATTTCAATGTGTTTAGTATACGTCTGACAATGAATAAAGACTATAATGTAGACATCATACTTCTTTTAAATAAAAGACTTCAGAGCAATAGACTAAAGACTTGGGACTTCAGACCGCATGTGAAGACTGCCGAAATATTCATATTTTTGAAATATTTTAGACTAAAGCCAACGTTAAATTTTATAAAATAGACATACTTAATGGTATTAGTCATGATATGTATGTTTATATACATATACAATTATTGCGTAATTTATTGTATTTTAAATTATCTGACCATCTAACCATCAATTGTATTTACTATTTATCTACATGAAAGCATAAAATATATTTTAATATTCTAACATATTCCAACACGAACAGATCACATTATATCGATTGAATAACATGAATAGTTAAACAGCATAAATTAAAAATAACCCTCACATTGTAACAATTGCGGCTACAGATAGTTCTGGATACACATCGTTTTTTGTTTGGCAGTACATTGTTGGAAAAATAATATTAATTAAGGAATCCGCGTCTTCATTTTGCCTTAAAAGTACATTAATTTCATCCACAGTACAAGCATTTGGTATGCAAATACCGAATGTAGGAACATACGATGGAATACCATTTAAATTGTCTGATATTAAGCTGATTGCTCCAAAATTTTGTCGGAATTGTTTCTACAAAAAAAGATTTTGTTGTAATTTGGAACCTTATCTAATTTGCCAAGAGTTGTTATTACTTGTTGATTCATTGATCTAAATCGTCTAGCCGTACTGTTTATAGAACTAGTCACATAGCCTAAACAATATTTTCCATAAATAGATAAATCTTCTATAACTGTATCGACTGCAATGCATTCATCAAAGTTTCCCATTTCTCCAAAATTGAAGGTCAAAAAACCGCTTTGGATTTTCGTTGAAGCGTCTAGCACTAATAATAGAGTTTACAAAGTCATTAACGTTTCTTTAAATAAACAAAATGTATTTTTATCTTATCTGGCCAATTGATATAAAAAAAATTAGATAACGATAAATGGATTAGAGAATTATTTACAATTTTGAATCAAAAAAAATGTGATCAGTTTCAATCATTAGTAAATCTGTTCTGGTAATTAGCACTAATTGTAGAACAAAGTGCCTAAATTAGGAAAATTAGAACGAAAGGACGAATTATTATCTGAATTATCAAAATTCAATAAAGGTTAAACAAAAAATTTTGTGACCTTCCTGATAAAATATGCCTACTTTCTATCTACTTAGTTGCTTTGTTATTAATAATTACTTTTTAAGGCCCATAAATTGTCTTCGGTGCCATTAACGAGATTGTCGATAAAGAAGTTCACTTGTCGACGACACTCTCCACTAACTAAATCTTCGGTAGCCACATTTCGAAGAACTTTTACCACTTCATGTTGTTCTTCTAAGAGTTCTTCACATAAACCGTTAGCAATTAAAAGTATGACAAATATTAATTTTGGTAACGACGACATGTTGTTCAAACCGTGCGTACTAATTACTAGAAATTTTTAATTACACTAAAATTGTGTGCTTATTAATCTTATATTTATATGTCGGAATGGCAGGTATTATAATAATATAGAATTGCTATTATTATAGTTTATTGACCCGATTTTGTTTTTTTCATTTATAAGTAGGTAAAATTAAAATTATCTTTTAAACTGATTTAAAAAATGTGCTTGATAATAATTATTTGTATTATAGTAAAGGTGACTTGTATATGTATTATACTATATATTTATTTGTAGCACTAAAACTCTATAATAACTGGAATGGCAAAAGTATAGTTTAAACTTACGCTAAATTTGCTCTTTTTTAAGAGCTTACACTTAAGCTAACCTCAAATACCCTTATGCAATAATATAGGAATATTGCAAAAATGTTCATAAAATAGCGCGCAAAAATTTATCTCGTGTTTAAGACTGTTAGCGTTCCAGTTATTATAGAGTTTAGGAATTTATACTTAGTCAGAATCAATGAATCTTAATTATTGTTATATAAAATAACAAGTTAGGATATTTAATCTGGATATGATACAGGGTATTCTTTTTGAAATTCAAAGTTGTAAAAAAAGTAAATAAACTTGTCTGAAATTGCTTGGTTTTTGAGATACAGGGTGTTAAAGTTGTATGAAAAAAACAATGTTTTACTTGAATATTTCAGGAAATAGTAAAGATATTTAAATGAAATTTCACACACAAATATTATTTATTAGGACACACATTTGTACCAAATTTGAACGAAAATGACCGCCCCCAACTATGTTTTTTAATGATGGGGGTGGAAACAGACCCTCGGAACTTTTTATTTTTGCCTATTAATGTACTATTTAAAAGATTTTATTTAATAGGAAATTTAATAAGGAAACTTTTGTGTCTCTTGAAATTTTTCGTTCAAATGAGTCGTTTTTGAGAAAAATGTGAAAAACTTAACACGTGTCGTCAATAAATCGAATTTCAAAAAAACTGGTAATTTTTGAATTGTTTTTAAAATGTTTTAGAAGTTAATTTACTTGTGTGAACTAAACGTAGTTACGTAGTACAAAAGCGTAAATGTTAAAAAACACAAACAACAACAAAAAAATTCATATTTAAGGACGGTCAATTATAACACCCTGTATCTCAAAAACCAAACGATTTCGGAAAAGTATTTATAGGAACTTTTTTTCTTAAAATGTACTTATAAAAATATAACCCCTTAAAATATTTCCATTTTATTCTGGAACACCCTGTATATAGTAGGTACTTTTTAAGTAATTGAGTTTCATTGACCTCATTTCAGATATAACATACGAGTAGATTTTTCCCTAAGTGGGGCAAAAGTGCACAATTGCAAACTTTATCAGTCAATGTCTCCAAATAATAGTAACAAGATTTTATCTTTGAAATGCGAATATTTTTTATTTAGCTGATAATATCTCTCAATTGTTAACGATGCTCTTCAAAATTAAATGAGGGTTCATTGAAATATATTCAATTCTTACCAACAAAGCTGGAAAAACTGGAAAATTAATAACAACAAAATAAAAATCGTCGATTGTACCAAAAATAAAAATAGACACAATATTTTATCTTGTAATTTTGTAATTACAATTTTAAATTTACAATTATAATTAGTAATTACTAATTTTATATACAAATGATTATAATTGCAAAAATGGCATAGGTTTTAAAGATGCCCGAATTAAAAGGATATTAAAAAAACGAATCAAATTATAATTAAATACGTTTAATTACTAATTAATCCTACAACATTTTTTATGGATACTAAAATCTAACACATATTTACACACATTAAAATTTGTGTTGTTCAACAACATTCACCCTATGTAATTTCATTTTTGAATACGTTAATTAATTAATTAATAGGGCTTATTCACTATAATTATTATTTTTTTAATTATATGTAGCAACATTTTTATATAAAATATAAATCGAACATAATTATAAAATAGTATTTTTTTGTCCATAATCAATTTTTGAGATAGATATTGTTTACAATTTGAATTAATTATATAATTTGTACCAAATATTTTTCTATGATTATATTATGGTACAGTAATTTTTCAATTGATTTTTTGTTATCTCATTAATTAAGTTTTAATTAAAAATGTTTCAACAATTACTTTATATATTTTAATATGTATGGAATATAACTTTATACCACATAAAAATAAATATTTATATCATTATTATATTGTTTATCATTTTTTCAAAATCAACATATACAAAACTTTTGTGTGTTCACAATATATAGATACTCGCAATTATAACGATACGTTTTTCATTCAGGCACTACAGTTTTTTAATTTTTTTTCATTTTTATATAGTTTTCTTTAAGTCTACAATCTATATTTTAAGAGTCGTAATTAATTATAAAAGCTTCTTCCACTTAATTATTATACAAAAAACAAATTGAATTGAAAAATACAATTAAAAATTAACCCAATTAATTATTTTCAAATGACATCGTATTTGCTCATTAATCATAGCTTTTGCAGGTATTTAGGGTGTGTCTGGCTAATAACACAATTTATTTAAAACGTCAAACACATTTCTGTACACTTAATTTAACAGCAAAAAATTTTATCAACTAATTAAAACTTATACAATCTAATTAGAAACAACCAACGTTCAACTTAGCAAAATTTCCCATTTTTTTTCGTTAATTTAATGTGGGGTATAATATATATAGTATTTATTTGAAGAGAAAAAAATTGATATTCAAATTGTCGATATGAAATTACAAGTATATCGAATCTATATCGCTATCACATAAAGCACACATATAAAGTTTCCTGCAAAAAAAATTATACATTCACATACATTCGCACTATTTTGCATGTACATATTATTATTTGTTTAATTGCAACTTTTCAGATACGTTCGTTTATCATATTTATTCATCTCTTCCACTATACATAGACATGATAATTAATTAGATAAAGCGTTTTGTCTCGTTATACTTGTACACATAAATTTATACATACATTATGTTCATTATTATTTAAATTTATTAACAACAAAAATCAGTTGATGTTAATAAATGAATTTAAACTAATATTTATGTAAACATAGAGATTTGATGATCATTTTTTGGTTTGTCTTCTTTATATACAGGGTGATTCAATTTAAGCGTCCCGTTCAAAATTATTTGAAAAACTGTAAGAGATATTTTAACCAAATTTTGGATTTAAGGGTTTAGGAGAGGGGGTAGTTAAATGAAAATATTTTCATCTCTCGCCGACTTCCGGTTATACCGGAAACTGACCACTACTTCCTTATTTTGAATGAAACACCATTTTTTATTCGATTTTTGGATTCTACATTAAATTTGAATATGAGTTTGTCTAAAGTATGTTTTGTCTAAAGTTAAAAGTTTTTGAGTTATTAATTTTTTTATGTAAAATTTGAAGAAAATTGCTGTCTTAGAAAAAGCTTTATATCTTTCCAAATAAAATTGTTAGATTAAAGAAATTTTACAAAAATATTAAGAGGATCATAGAGTTTTTGAATAAATAAAAAATTATACCATATTTTTATACAGAGTGTTTTAATATAAGTTTAAATTTTGTTCAATTTCAATCAAGTAGAACTTTCTTATTTTAAATAACACCCTCTATGTTTTTTAAATTCATTAGAGAGAGAATTTAATTTCCAATCGTTTGATATACAACACCCAGTATTTTGCATAAGAAAAATTTTAAGTTATTTACAGATTTTTGTTAATGCGGTTAAAGTGCTATTTAAAACAGACCAATGCATGGAGTCGCGGGTTCGAACCTAGTTCCAGGCATATTTTTTTTTATCTATTTTTTTATTTTAATAATTTTTTTTACTAGTAAAAATGTTTACTTATTTGTAATATCATCATTAAGTATTAAAATTGATTTAAAAACGTGTATTTATATCAAAAAATTCAATACCTTCCGTGAGGTTTAATACATTTTCAAAAATGTATAAATTAATGAAAATTTTTCTGATGCAACATATCGGTTATTGTACATCAATCGATTGGATATTAAATTCTCTCTCTAATGAATTTAAAAAGCATAGGGCATTCCGTTTAAAATAAGAAAGTTATAATTGATTGAAGTTGGAACAAAATTTAAACTTGTATT
>SSSI01009021.1:5946-27987 GCA_004796505.1 Oryzaephilus surinamensis | reverse complement strand
TTCTTTCAAACGATT
Organism: Oryzaephilus surinamensis; assembly: GCA_004796505.1. Classification (NCBI taxonomy): domain Eukaryota; kingdom Metazoa; phylum Arthropoda; class Insecta; order Coleoptera; family Silvanidae; genus Oryzaephilus; species Oryzaephilus surinamensis. The sequence continues at coordinate 27,972 of SSSI01009021.1, read as the reverse complement.
CATAATTTTTTGTAAATATTTTTTAAATATTTTATATTTTAACAAAAATCAGTTTTTAAAAAACGTAAAATTTTATTAAAATAACTATAGTGTGTTAGTGTCAGTTGTAATCAACAGTGACAAATTCGTTTAGTCAGCACTTATTTCCAACAGATTTTTATTTTAATATGCCACAAGTCTTTACATTTGAAGAGTATGCAGATATGCTGTGTGTGTACGGCTTCACCAATGGCAACGGTAATGCTGCTGTTAGGGAGTACGCCAAAAGGTATCCAGATAGGATCACCCCAAATAGAAGAACTTTTGAAAGTGTCTACCGCCGTTTAAGAGAAACTGGTACCGTTGGTCGGAGAAAACAAGCACCTCAGGTTCTTGAAGCGGTTGAGGACGAACCCATCTACAAGTACGCGCAGAATTAGCCTGTTAACTGGAATTTTGGGTACCCATACCTAACACAGGTCTTGGTTACGACTAAAATTTAATTAGTTTTGTACGCTTTTATAGGTTCAAAAAATTAGTAGAGACTAATTCAATTTTTTTTAATGTAATAGTGGAGATTAAACTAAACTTGTGAAATGTTCAATTTATTGTGAAATGAATAAAAAAAGCAAAATTTTAGATGTCTTTTATCATTCCTGTTAAAAATTTTCGTTTGGTAAACGACATTATTTATAAAGGGGAAGAATGAAAAATTCGATATCATTTAAGTTCAAGGACTATAAAATATAGGTACTAGTGAATTCACGTCAATTAAAAAAACTTTATTTTCTAATGATTGTTTATTTATTATATTTATTTACAAATTTATATCAAATAATAAACGTAAAATGTATCATGAATACACAAAGAGAAATGTTTATGGAATAGTACATTCCCATCCTAAGAATGAGCATACTTTATTTGCGATTTCATCAACTTTTACTCCTAATTCTTTCAAACGGGCAATAATTTCTTGAACTTCGGCCAAAGCACGGATTTCATTTACCAAGTCATGTGCTTTTTGGCTTGAAATTTTATTGTAAAGTTCTTGGAAGTCAGCGCTGTTTTGCAATTTATCTTCAAGGAGTTTCTTAAGTTCATCAACGGGAAGGGCTGCTTCAATTTCATCTAAGAATGAACGAAGAGAACCAGTACCAGTTCCAGATGCGGTACATTTAGCTTCATCAACAAGTTCAACGATAATGGCATTGATGATGTCAACTGGAAGACCAGCATCAGTTAAGTATTTGTTCAATTCTTGTACTTCTTCTTTGGCTTGTACGGTGGCTACCAAATTCTTCCAATCATCTCCTTGCAAATAGGTAACAACTCTACAAAAATCAGCATCGTTTTGCAAATGGTCTTCGGTGATGGCTTGAATTTTATCAACTGGAACTAAAGCCAAAAATTCCAAAAGATCCTCCAACAAGGAGAATGGTTGAACTTTTACTGGTGGAAGTGCTACTGCAAATCCAATTGCCAGTGCCAAAAATATAACTTTCATGACTATAATTAAAAAAAGTGGATATTAATTATTATAATATGTTTAAATGATTTATATCTTACTGTTAGTATTAGATGTTGTACTTTTCGATGATGTGCAACTGTATGAAGCTAAATCATTTTGGTGGCCCTTTTATATTAAAAATTTTAAGTAAACAAATTCGTTTATCTAAGAAAATTTATCTAGATTAACAAAAATAGTAATCTGATCAATTTTTTGGTGGTCAAAAACAGATGTTCTATTTTGCAACTTGCAAAATCGTTATCATGAATCATCACAATTGTAGAGATTTAAAATTGATGCTAATTATTGATTTAAAGGTATACCTGTGTATGTCAATGCAAATGACTAAGATAAAAATGCATTTTGGAGTCTTTTATTTTTTTCACTTATTTGTAAACAACTTAAAATTTTACAATTAGAAAATTTACAATTAGATCTTAAACGAATGAAAGCTAATTTAATATTATATATTGCAAACTTGTACAAAATATTTGTGTGCCATAATAAGTTACATAGGTACATTCTTAAGAACAATCTACCAAAATTATTAACTTAGAATTTTTATATTTATAAGTAAAGTATGAGGAATTATGATGGATTATTTATTTTTAAGACAAAATCATTTTAAAATAAAATATTGGATGCAAAATTATAAAAATAATGAACAGAATGAAATTTTGGATAAAGTTCGACGAACTTTTACCAGATTCAAAGTTGAAATTATTTTTCAAATAAACAAACATGAACATGTACACAGAAAAGTAAATAATTAAAATTCGTTCAGTACATGTACATACATAATATGTATAAAAGATTATAATATAATAACATACAACAGTAAAAATAATACAGATTCAACATAAATCCCTTCGAAATTGGAAACATACGTATTACGTACTACCTACTTTCTTTTGCAGATGAATGTCTACATATTGCAAGTGTGTTGTTAATGATTGGTGCCATAGTACCGTTGGAATGCTGCCTCCGGCTTCTGGTCCATTGGTGGGATCCAATGTCAGACACTTCCTTAACTATACTATATAACTTCTAATCTCTTAAAAAAATTTCCAAATGCGAAACAACACGTATTACGAATTAAATTTATTTTAATGTTTAAATAAAGTTAATGGAGTAAAATTTTTTGGTTTTCTTTTCCATTGTTCTTTTTATTTGTACCAAAAGAACATGTTCGTAAAATTGTATTAAAAAAATTTGAATTTCATCTTTTCTTTACTACAATTAATATGGTTTATGTTGACAGAATAATTTCCATAATAATGTAAAGTTTACCAACCCGGTTGCTTTGCCTTCATGTCTACCGTGACACACTCTTCGGAATCCAGTGATGGAAACGCCTTGCTTCTATATCCAATGTGTCAGTACCATGATGGTACCCATGAAAGTACCATGTGCGTTTAGCTGCATAGTTCCTGAATGTACAGAATGTGATCTCATACAATACGTTTGGATTAACATTTAATATTTCATTGGTAGGTAAGTGTAATTATAAAAATATTATTTAAATTTTAAGTTAACGCCTCAGAACTTTTACCATTCTTTCAATTGTATTAAGTACTTTGCATTAATTTTTGCGTAGGTGTATAAATTAAAATATTAAGAAATAAATTATTTTTATTTGTAAATAATTATATGTAGGTGTAAAATTTATATATATTTTCATTATAAATAGTTAATATATATAACATAATAGGCATTCGAATAATAACATGGGTATAATACTGTTGTAGTTGAAGATGAAAAGAACATTATAATGTTTGCAGAAATTGTTTTGTGGTAAAAACAACCAGATTGTTTCAATATCTTCCAGTGAATTGTATTGTTAATACATATTTAAAAAAAGCCGGTAATGAAATCGTATAATTACAAGGAAATATTATAGAGATAATTATGTTTTTAATCATTTTGTTATTTTTATCCAAGGAATCACGATTTTATCACAAAAATTTTAAATAATTATCCACGTGCTGATATACCCAGATGTTAGGAAAACACTTAAAAAATATTGTTTTTCAGTATTTTTCTTATATCAATTGTTCTTAGAAAATCATTTCAAAGATTAAGCACATACTTTCAAAACACATGATGTTGATCAAATGATCAATAGTTCCTCGGTCAGTGAAAATTTAAATATTTGCTTCCCATTGTTCCCATTTTTGGGGAACAAAGAATTTAATCCAGCAATAAGTGTTCCAAAATTAACTATGGACCAATATTATCAGTTTAGATCTAAACATCGAACTTGGATATCCTGATAAATCGAAAAATTAATTCCAGGTAATGGAATTTAAATATGATGTATCATGTTTACAAGGGCGGACAGTGGTACTCCCTGGGGGACAAGACAAAGAAGGGCGACCCATTTTATTAATTACAATTCCACTTGATTCTCCTCCCCTCGATATTGTTCCCTCTTTGCAATACTTACTTTCTATATTCAGGTAATAAATATTTATTATGTGGCACACTTTTGAATCAACAGATAATCGTATGTAACTTTGACCAAGTTGTCCTTTCATTTCTTGAATGTAGGTAATATTTCTTATACACTAACAACCAAGCAGCTATTTATAATTGACTATAGAATTTATTTTAAAATATTTGCAAAATTTAACGATCAATTTAAAATTTTTATACTTTAGGGTAACTTTTTATTAGTTTTTCTTTTATGTTACACCATAAGATAAATAAAATAAATAAGACTTTTTCTTTTAATTTCTTATTTTATTTACTATTTATAGCTATAAATAATAATAATTTACAATCACATAAATGTTAATTAAATTTATCACTAGTACGACAACACGATCTCGTGGCTTAACAGCCATAGTGGATGCAAGAAAGGGACCTTGGAAAGTTGCAAGATCTACTATTAGACAAGTGAATGCAGTTTTTTTAACAAATGAATTAGCTCAATTGATTGTGTTAAGACCTGACGCATTTTGGGACAAGCAAAGAGTTGAAAATTGTACATCATTTCAAACCGATTCTCAAGTAAGTACAATTTTTCTTAATTTTTCACTATAAAATAATAAACAAAAACCAAAAATAAATACTTTATAAACACACCTCTTGAAACACCTAAAGATTAAAATTTAGTGAACGTTGACCCTCGTTTATCTGGTTATAAATTAGTCATTACGAACGTGTTAGATATGTATTTTTTGTTGGTATAGAGTTTATACTTACTAGAGATTAATAGGATTATGCTAATCTTCATAATAACAACTTATTATCCAAGCAATTTTATAATCAAACGTAAAATGTCACAAATTTTCCCTATAGTCAATATAATATTTCTTAAGCATAATAATTTAATGATTAATTTACAGATTATCTTCATTCCACGGTCCCGCTTAAACAAGTTTGTGGACCAGTCTCAGCTTCCTCTTGAACTTGGTGGTAATTTCATTTACGATCACGACAAGTGGATTGAAAATAGACGGGTACGAATTCTTATTCGCATATTCAAAAATTAAATGCTTGCCTAATTTGTCGCGTTGGAAATATATAAGTAAATGCCATATTTGAAAATAAACCTAATAATATCCTATTACGTATATTATACTGTTGTTAAGTTTGTAATTTAATATACTATTTGTGGTTATCCTTCTTTGTTTAATTTTTGTTTATAACAAATGGTCAACCAGAGTCAATAATCTGTGTGGGATTCCATTCAACGACGATACACGCAAAAATTTTATTATATGCATTAATAATTTTAAAACGTTAAATTAATGCTATTACCTAAATGATTATTATTTTAGAAAGTAGAAGAATTTTACAGCGACGCTCATATAACATTAAAAGAACTGGATGAACTTCATCAGTATCTAATTAATAGTGAAACTCTCAGACCTAGTCAAGTAGAAAATGCAATAAATATTTGTACAGATATGGCTGAGTCGACAAAAATGCTTGTACACAATACAATAGAAATAGGTAGGTATAAATGATAAGTTTCCGCTTATGTAAAATTAATTTAATGGAACATCCTTGAATAACCATTTTATACAATTATTACAATTGTAATGATTTATTTTGATGCATGTGGTTTTCATTATCTGTACAAAAACGCATAACGGATTTTGTAAATAAATTCTTTTTTTACCAACAATTAAATGGTATTACAGTTATACCATATTTTAAAACTTGTTCATGTGTTTAATATGATATCTTAATAGGTCATGAACTGGTTCAAAATATTGAGTATGAAAACCGCACAAGGAAACTGGCACTCACCGATTCTGACGTAATGTTAACGCCAATTGAAACACTAGACACTATTGAAAATATTCACGAAGTTGTAAATAATGTGAGAACGAAACAACAAAATATCGAAGAAGCGTGGATTAAAATAGAGAAAAACTTAGTAAATACCAAAGATTTGACTGAATTGGAAGAAGGTGTTGTTAAAGTGACTAATTGGATTTTGGGACCTGCCGAAAATTTGCTCAATTCTAGACAAAAAGTTGGATACGATGTTAGTTCAGCTGAAGAACTAAGACGGGACCACGAAGCGTTAGAATTGCACTGCTGGAACACTTATGGAACTTATGCTGAATTATTACATAAAATAAATAAATTAACAAAAAGTGATACAGTATCTGAACAAAAGAAAGATTTAATGTCACAAAAGGATTTTATGGATTTTGTTTGTAGAAGTTTTGCATTAAGATTAGAACGTAGAAGAAATGTACTTATCACGTCGTTAAGATTTTTTCGATTAGTTTCCGAGTACTTTGACCGTACTGGTGAGGTATTTGACTCATTAGTGATGGGCAATAAAGCGAATGACTTTAAAACTGCCCGACAAAAATTAAAGGAATTGCAAGAAAGCCAAGCTAACTTAGGTGAGATAATATTTTCTTATCATATAATAAAAAGATTTATGAGGAAATGCATTATTCTGACACAATGGTCAATTTAAAACAAGATTAGTTAATATTGAGTTTTTTAAATTATTGTTAAAAGGAAATTGTTTTAGACGCTGTCGAACGGGAACTGGTTAAAGAAGGAGAAAAACTGTCGGACATGTTATCCATGCCTGTGAAAGATGCTCTTGGAAGAGAACTAAATGTGGACTACAGTGAAGATATTATTAATATAAGAGACATATTAGATGCAACTACAGCAAGAAAGAATATATTTAATGATAGTGTGGAATTACAAAAATTAACTTTGGAGCAAGTAACACATATTGATTGTTATGAAAAAGATGCAACACAAGCCATCCAATGGCTGGACGATTTGCTTCAAGTGATGCTTAAAGATTATGGTCATGTTGGTTGTACTGTATACGAAATACAAGCCCAAAAAGACGAGCATCAAATATTTCAAGAAACCGCCAAGGTAAAAAAATTCCACACAAAATTTATGGTCGCAATTAACGATATTTTTTAGGGAACTTACAATTACGGTTGTCAACTTTTGAATGCATCCTTAATATTGAGACAGTCTTGTAAATTACCTTTGGATGAGCACACATATTTGTATCAAAAGTTAAAAAATTCATGGCAAAAACTTTTAAATGTTAGTCAAGAGCAAATGACCAGATTAAGAGTTTCTGCCGTTTTTCATCGTTCTGTTGAAGAGCATTGTAATCAGTTGAGGGATTTAAGGGAAGCTGTAGCTACGATACCTCTTATGGATTTAACAAAGAAACATGCACGCGTCACTCATTATTACACTGTAAGAGAAAAGTTAATGGTTGAAGTTGGCAGAATGGTACGATTAGGACGATTGTTAAGAAGCCGTCTGAAGGAACCTTTACATTTTACAAAATCGTAAGTAGTGGAACTAATTCTTAAAATATACAGCGCTCTACAGCATTTCTTTTTCCATATTCCCAAAACTAATATACGTATAGTTTTATAAGTTTTTTGATCTGTATGGAATACTTCACATGTAACAATTTATACTTTTAAAATCTAAATTTGAAATTTTAAGTGGTGGGGCATGTAAATGCGCCAGTGGCGGCCTGACCGGCCCGAGTTCAACATCATTTAAATTTACTGTAAGTAAAAAAAATGTTAATAAAAAATAACATAAAATTTTGTTTATTTTCATTCTGTTGGAAGTGTTATAATATAATGTTTTACTTTGATTTATATATTTTGCATTCGAGTTCAAATAGTTTTATTTTTATTTGCTTTCTTTGATAAAATTAATAAAAATAATATTATTTATATTAATTATTATTATTGCAAGTAATCGGTAATTTGAGATATAGATACAATCTTTTTAAATCAGATTATCAATATGAGTTTTATATTTTTTACGGAAACTTTTAATTAATATTTATAATTTTATAAGTATTTAGTTAGATAAAAAAACTTGTTCCCTGTGTATTTTGTTTTTGCTGTGTTCATTATTTTCAGCATTGAAAAAGTTACTTTTAAACCAGTAAATCACTTATTTATAAAAATTTGTCGCATGTTTAATGACTCTAAATTAATATATGGCCTATTCTTTGGCTCAAGAACTATCCCAGCCTTTGTATTATTATTTATCCCTCAATAACCACATAAACTTCAACTGTGCCAATACTATTTTCTAATTTTAATTTATGATGTTGTACTATTTTAATGATAATCATTTGTATAATGATTACATTTGTTTGTTATATAATTGTTTACTTTATACCTACTAGAAAAAAATTGACTGTATACATTTTCTTATAAAGGAATTTAAAAAATCAACTTCCAGAATTTATAAATTGAAAAAATACACATGGAATAATATCAATACAGTTAGGATTTGGTTTCATGTAGAGTCTAAACATAAATGGTGTATTTTTAGAGAAACGCCTACTTCAATATTATACTCATAGTCTGCTTTTCATATTAGTGTTTTCGTGTACTTGTGGTATTTATCATTATATCAATTTCATGAAATTTACCAAACAGCAATAAATAATTAAGAAAATAAATACACATAAGTAATTGTGTTTAAACTTCAATTTATTGCATACTCGCAGATTGTTTATGAGAACTTTTTACAATTAATTGGTATTGATTCACTAGCCAAAAGTTTGCACGAAAATTTATTTTATTTCCCTAAATAACATTTTTATTATAACAAAATATTTTACGTTTCAGATCTATATTAGATTCATCACTTTCCAGTAGCAGTAGTTCAACAGACGACTTTATCGACTCTTTCGATTCTTTATCTGATAACGAAATTGCTATTGAAGCAATATCAGAACGTCTAACTGAAGTAACAAATTTGGCTGAAGAATTAGACCAGGCATTACGTAGTGCTCAGCAGGACTGTTCTGTACTCTCAATTTCTACACCGTCATCGTTTCTCTCTAATACTGGACATATTTATAAAAAAGCAATGGATCCAAGTCCGTCTGAGGTAATAAACAAATAAAAGAACTCTAATTTTGGTCAACGTATTTTATTGCGAACAAAATAATACAACAAAACAATATACAACATAGGTAGCGCAGTGTAACATGAGGATTTATATTATTAAATAACGTTTCTAGTAACCTTTTTCGTATTTGATGCGGTAGTCGATACCGTGTTTACCAGCTACATAGTCTACAATACGTTTTCTACCATCAGGTTGCAACAATTCATAACGTCCTTTGGTTTCTTTGCCATCTCTGACTTCGTATTGGCTATGGATGTTATGATGCTTCAAATCATGTACTGCATAATCGTAGTGGTATTTAGGTTCGGCCTAAACCAGAGTGTTATTGTCAAATTGAATTCGATTTTTAAATTTATTGAGCAACTTACTCTGTAGTCAATGTATTCTTCTAAATGGTGTTTGCCACCACCGCCTAATTGACCGTAAACGGAAGCTACTGAAACGGCAAGAAGCGCAAGAACCTGTAATAGAATTTAATTAATTAAAAACTGAAATGTATCGTCAATGAACGAAATTTGAGCGCTTACCACTAAAGAATTCATTATTATTGTTTGATTACCTATGTGTATGTGTTAAATAAATACAGTTGACTGATACAAACCAAGAAGTTGAACGGCTATTTAAACAAAACTTACGTGAAAGGTTCAAAATTTTTAATTATAATAACTACATATATTACTATTACATATTATGGTAATAAGCGATTGATTTTGTAAATTATATTTCCCATAAATGTATGCTAGTAATACACTTTCCCTGTTGTTTGTTTTGTTAAATATTTTATTGAAAGTCATATCTATTAAATTGTATAACAAAAAATGTGTATTAAATTAATCTAAATTCAATTCAAAATTATTGCAGAAATTTTCACGTCCAGAAGATTTGAAATCTGATGAAGAATTCTTAACTGCATCTGAATGCACTCTGCAACATTCACGTTCATCATCATATAATACTGCCTCAGAATGCGAACATCGTTATTCTCCATGGTGGGAATTCGATAAAAACGATGTAAACGAAGATATATCTAAAGAAAAAATGGTTTTGGCTGTTGGTCTACCCGAATTGCCACCAGCTAAGGCTGTTTTGAAACCATCGCCTGAAGTGCCACCAGGCAAAATTGTCCATGAAGTAACTGAAACCACCCATATCAAAGTCCAACATTCGCACACTTTGGGTGTTTCATCTTTTGTTTTAACATCGGAAACTATAAGGGATAAAAAGAATGAAGCGACCACTCAAAGGGAAGAGGTGATTCGAGTGATTGATGAAACTGGCAAAGAAATATCATCTGAGGCCGTAAAAAGTCAAGATTATGATGAATTTTTGAAGCAAATGAGAGAGGTAGGTTCGTGTGATGAAGAAATTTGGAAAAATTATCAAACAGTTACTAAACAGGCCATAAAAGGTTTCATTAACTGCTAATTATTGTCATTTTTCTTTTGTTTGAATTTATTTTCGTTTTGAAATAAAATTAATTATATACAGTAAAAGTTAAAATATGCGAATAAATTTATATAGCAATAATAAATGTGATTTATTGTGCCAATTTACAAATAATTAGTTATTGTTTCAAAGTTTGTAATTATTTTAATTGTAAAAAGTTTTTCGACGTATTGTATTTTGCAGAAAAAATATTTATTTATAATGTATTATCTGTTTATTTTAAAAATGTTCAAAGAAAGTGAAATTATTGAACATATTATGTTTAATCGGTAAAATATTTATTATTTTCGAATATATACGAGTTGCATTTGTCCTATTTTGTGGTATAGAAAGCTTTTAAACGCGTGCATGCAGCTGCATAATTTACTTACTAATTATATAATTTTCTTAATTTACAGTAATAAATTAAGTTATAGAAAAAACTATATTATTATGATAAAAATCGACTTAGAAACTATATATAAGTCAGAAATCAGTCAATCAGTAGTTTAGTCAGTTGTTTTTCTCTGTAATGACAATAACAATTGATTTTATTAAATTTTTATTTTATTAGTCACTAAATGATGTGTTTATTTTGTTATTATTCTTTTTGAATTTTGTTTTTATGCATTTTTTAATAAAGTTTTATTATTAATACAACAAATTACTATTTTATCCTAATTTTGTGTGAACCTACTAACATAATTCTGTAAACAGCTGAGATTAAATAATTTGTGTACGTAAAATATCATATTTATGCCAAACATTTTCTAATCGTCTTTAAAAATAGAATGAAAAAATTTCATATTTTTCACTTGCATAAACTAAACGAACGGGTAAGTAAATTTATCCAAAAATGGAGGCGTCAGTCGATATGATTTTCCACAGTTTTTCCACATTCACTCATTCAAGACAATTTATTTCTTTTCGATTAGTTCAAAAAAGAAATACATTTTGAAATATGTATATGTGTACTAGTTTATTTATAAAATAGTATGTACTAATACTGTGACGTCAATCTGTAGGAGTTGAAAAAGATACATATTTGTTATAGATTTTTGAAATTTTCATAGCAAATTTATACATCGATAATGATAGTTGACGGAATGTTGTATTTCTTCTACAGAAAAGGTTAAAGAAAATGATAATAGTATGAGGATATATAATTCTCGTTTCAGATATGTATGTCAGTTACGTCCATTTATAGAGATGAAATTTATTTAAATATGGTGTAAAGAATTTTCTAAAGAGTTTGAGAAAATTAGAGTGAAATTTCATTTGAAAAAGTATCACCTTACAATGTATAATAATAAAGTCTAGCGAATTAATTTTAAATATTATAATGAAAATGAATACTGCATGGTGAATCGTTGATTGCTTCACATATGTTAGCATTATTATCTTCCAAACACAGAGAATCTGGTAGGACCAGACTTTGACGATGTGGTCATCGTATTTTTTGGAGCAGGAGGACGTCAGCCAGCCAACAGCACGTATAGTCAGTGTGTTTCGCGGCTCCGGAGTGCTGGTCTGGTTAAATATATACATATAATAACTAGTCCGCAATTTAAATTGACCGATAAAAATAATTCATTGCCAAAAATACATACAGTTATAACGAAATCAACATTACACATACGAATTACGAACTAGTTTTAGCATTTTCGAATAAAATTTTCTTATAAAATTTTATAAAATCTTTGTGTTCATAAAGTTCCTATTTGATAATTATCCCTTTAAAAAAAATTCTAAGTAGGTGAATTATTATGTGCAATTATTAAAAGTGATAAAATTCATTATGGATACCAAAGCAAGTACTGACAATGGACAAAATGAAATGCCCTCCACCTCCTCGGCTATGGCCAAAACCACTACAATTAGCACAATTGCAGTGCAAAGTGGAAAAACTAGAATTGTTATAGCTTTACTTCACGTAGGTTTTTTAATTTCACTTAAAATGATACTTATTTTATACCGCTTATTTATATTAAAGGGTTTGCGATTATTATCTTATCATTTGACGTTATTAAAACAATGACAATAACAAAAAAAAAAAACTTTTCCCCTAGTAATTATCTGAATGTCTATTTTGCTATTTATCGTATTGTTAATGATTAAAAGTTTACGTATATTGTTATCTAACGAAAGAAAGTTCATAAAAGTCCAAATAGGACAAGAAATGTGGTCCACCTTGATGTGTGTTAAAACTCAGATGATAGTTTTATTGAATGAAGCAACAAACAAAATTTTAACAAAGGTTTATGCTAATTTTTACATTAAATGTTTTACCTGTTGTTTACTTAAAACAATATCTATTAAAAATGATTTTTCCTTTTTAATGTAATCTTGATTTACGTGAATAAAATTGCTAAATATATCAACTATTTATATTTAAAGAATTTAGTTAACAAACTATTTATTCTGATTTATTTGAGGAAGATTTAACGTACTGGTATTGTTCATTTAATTAAATTTCAATTTTCCAATCAATTCCATGTATTTTTGCACGTTGCATTTGTTATGAGTATGACTATAAAAAATGTATTAACAAGTTAATAGGATAATTAAAAAACGTGTTATATGTCGTTATTATGTATTTTTGCAAAACATATACATAATACAAATACTAAACATATTATGATTTCTATTACTCATTGTTTATTTTTATCTATAATGGACATATAATATTTAAACTGTGTAGAAATTATGAAAAGGTTATGCATTACTTCTTTTTAATACATAAAATACCAATATAAAATATAAAATTTAAACAAAATGTGGGTCATACGAATTCGTGCAATATTTACATTTTCATTGGTATATTATACAAATTTTTTATTCTCATTTACACCTTTTAATCCTTTTTCGTGATGTATTTAATAACGAATCTTTAGACAAACGTTCATGTTTTGAAAAACAAATACATTGTATATGAATTCATTTCAAATTCATTGTTTTATGACCAGGTGGCCCACACGACTTATATTATTAAAGAAGTGAAAGAGTGACGTAACAAATACTTGGCAGACTTTATAATAATTTACGTGGGCCTATTTAACTTTCATTAACATTAACGTTTATTTACGTAAATAGTTGTAATTGAAGGATTTAAAAAAATAATCCAGATGACTGACTTTTTTCGTAATACTGCATTTCAATTAAAACGGAATCGGCAATTAAGAGTAATTAAAACAGCGGAATAATTACAAATGGCAATCGTTTCATTAAACAATAATATTTATAATAGATATAACGTGTTGCGCATACATATACTTTTGACTAAATTTATAACAAATTTTAGAAAATGAACTACTTTAATTGATTGGATTGTATTTCAAAACGACATTACTGTTGTATTATATTTCTTTTGATTTGAATAAAGTAAAATGGATTATTTAGAAATCAAAACATATTATACTTTATATTAACAACATATTATAATATTCCATATTAGTCCTTGATTCTCATTGCACATTACGGTATAAAGTTTATATTCACACTTATTCATAAATACATTATATTTTAATTAGCTGAATGGTGACTTAATGTGAAAAATACAGAGCAAATAGATGAAGTGAAATGTACTGTTTATTCAACGATAACGTTTGCGAAAAAGGGCTAACTGTATTTATTATACATCTTTATATGTTAATTGGTATTTTAAACACATGAACTGAACTGAGAATTGTTATTCGAAATAAAAGAATTTTTATATTAGCAATATATGTATTTAAAAAAACAGTTTTTCTTTATCCACATTATAGCTACTTAATACTTATTTCTTCATTAATGTGTTAATGTGCTCATATGTTTGTTTTAATTTCTATGAAATTAGATACTAACACTTATTTTCTTAAAAGTTGGTTGTATTACATATTATAGTTAACAAAATTTATAAATAAATAAATACTGTAAAAGTTTAACACATATTTATGTACATACATATAGATTTTATTTGTTTATAAATCAAACAGTCGTTTAATAAATTAATTAAAATATTTAATACCCATTATAATATTAAAGAAAGTTATAAATGAATTAATCTTCAATAATTCAAGCATTTTACTTAGCGTCGTGGCGCCATTGACGTCAATTTTTGTTTTATTGTTGATTTAACTCGATTCAATTAAGGCAAATAATTTCATTGAATTATATCATTGAACCAATTCGATGACACATACGATTTTAACAAGATATTTTAACCGATGAACAGAAACCATCTAAAAAGTCTGCTTTTTGTTTATAATAGAATAGATTGAAAACAAATTGATTTCTAGTATAAATATTTATATAACTAAAATAAATTCAATAGAATGTATAAAATTACACTGTTGCTTTGTAGTTTTTATTCATTATCATTAAAATTACATATTCGTATCTAATTTAGCATCCGGTTATAATATATTTTTAAATGTTAATTCCAATGTACATCTAAAATTTTTCACTTGAAGAGAGTCAATGATCGCATTCAAAATAGGTTACTAGTTAATTTACAAATATTACTCTAAAAATAGTTTCCAGATGAAATTCGCTTTTATTGCAAGGAATACATTTTTGATTATTCAAATAATACTGCAAGTTATGTACCAATATTAAACATACATAATATACTCGTACATCAATGAAATTATTTAGTGTTGCCAGAAAAAGACACACAGTTTAAGTTTATTAAAAAAATGATGGGAAAGTTTGAAATTGATGTATGTACGTGTTAAATGGGATTTCTCTAATTACTGCAGAAACAATAGAATGCATTTAAAGTTGATGGAAAGAATAATTACCTATGCATGAATACGTGTTAACAATTTTCGTTCCATAGTCAATTACAAATTTTATGCTTACATTTAAAATGTAATGACAAAAACTATTACTAATATATAAAAAAATTAATGGGATGTTATATTTGTAGAAGAGAAGAATTTTAAGTGAGAATAAATTTTATTTGGCGGCGAATGTTCAATTGTGTAGCTAAAATATTATTTAAAATTTTATAGCGGGGTTATATCTATAGATTCATAGACTTATTTTTATTAATTTTCATCCCAATACCAAAGAGTACAGATTTTAATTAAAGTGAATAGGGAATTTCTAATTTAAGAGTCGTAATATATTTAATGAATTCTTAAAATATTCAATATGAAATTGGTATTCATTATTCATTTTAAAAAAAAACTTCTGCAATATAATATATATATAAAATCGAATACAAGTAGATACAATCAAACAACTAGAAATTTTATATACAGAATGCACAAAATAAACATCACTTACTATTTATAGTGTCTTGGCAGCAGATCTTGGTTGTTTTACTCTCTTTCTACCTACACATATAGAGTAATATCTATAAAATACTTATTCAAGCAGTAATTTAATAAAAAAATTGATTTTAATGTGTTTACTTATTTTCTTTTCCTGTAATAAATTCCTTCATTAAAAATGCATTTAATAAATATACGGTTTATATTAGTTTATAACAAAAACATGTTACTCTCTATTTCTACGATCAATAATTTAATAGTAAGATAAGAAAATAATATATTACAAATTAAAAATATCTTTAACGACATTTGATGATAGATTAATAATATTTCGCCATATGATTTTTATACTATAGTGTCAAGTTTGTTTATTTTGTAAGAATAAATAGTCCTCTTAAACTTGTTGCATAGCAAGGTGATGTTTAATTTAAGCAAATTGTCCTTCATTTTGTACACATTTTGTGTATACAAATAAATGAAAGATTTACAACCAAAATTTTACATCTGCATAATATATGATATTATACCCATCTACTGACTTTATAAAAAAAAGTTAATAATGTTAGTACCTTTTTTGAACAAATACTGGTTTGCTATATATGGCAGAACCAGTTATTATTCATTTATCTATAATTATTACACCTTTATTTTTTTATGTATCATTTAAGGCGTAAGAATAATTAAAACACACTAATAAAAATATACGTGCATATTTAGTTGTTTCAAAATTAGATAATAGGAACCATTCTGAGATATTTAAAAGTCTACTATTTTCAAATACATGACAGTACCATTAATTTTCCTTATTTAATTTTTTTGCAGTGTGGAGATTTTATAAATTTAAAGATTTTGGAAATCACTCCTGACTTAGCTAGTTTAGGTGCAACTCTTCAAGAAGCTGAGGAACTCCAAAAGGCTCACAATGAAGTTCTTCGACAATTGCAGGTAAATCGTTTATAAATCAGTTAATTAATTTCAAAAATTAACACTCAAAATTATATAAATAGAATAAACAGAGTCCTGTGGAAGAACTACTTCGTCAAGCTGATCAGTTGATAGCAACTCAACGTCCAAGGGCCGAAGTGTATGCAGCCATGGCGGAATCTCTAGGAAAAGCTTGGAAAGATATAAACGCAATTTTGGAACTACGAAAACATATACTAGATTTAAATGTTCAGTACCATACAAAGGCCCAAGAATTTTTTGGACGAATGGACGCTCTAGAAGCATCTTGTTCTGATACAGTAGTACCTATTGAAATAGAGGCTGTCAAGAATTTTCTAACAACCATTCATGATTTACGTCGATCATTGTTAGAATCATTAATGGGTGCACTGCAAGCGGGAAATTCTTTACTAGCCAAATTAAAAGAACTTGGAGCCGAAGGCACACTCGATTCGAGACCCGACCGAATTCGAAGTTCTGTAAATCGAGGTTTAAGATAATAATATTTTTGAAATACCTTAAAAATAATAATATTAACACATTTTTAGCCATATCGCAAGTACAAGGTTGGTTAGATGAATTACATCTAAGAAGACAAGTCCTTGAAGCTACATTCAATAGACGAAAAAGTCAATTGGAACAATGTTTAGCACTTGCAATGCTGGCATCTGATTTAAGAGAACTGGAAGAAGTAGTAAACGACAGACGTGAGCTCTTATCAAATAGTCACCAATTGGGTAAGTTAACGTTTATTTTAAAATATCATTATGTTAATGTACTGTTTTAGGTGACTCTGCATCAAGTGCAGAATTATTGTTACTCGAACAGAAAAAATTATTGCCAGAAGCGCAACAATTACAGGAAAGAGCTTTAAAAATAACAAAAGCTACAGAACAACTTGTAGCATCAGAATGTTTTGCTGGTGAACAGGCTAAAGAACAAGCATATATTATTCTATCTGCAACTTCAGATTATCTGAATGATTTGCAAAATAGAGAATCGTTATTGGAACGAGTTAATGCTTTCTTTAAATCCGCTGAATCTGTTAGTATCTATAAACATTTCAATTTCAATTCCACTGTGGGGTATTCCAGTAAACCAAATATATAAATAACATAATTTTTAGGTTCTCAATAAACTACTTCAACTTGAAATTCAATTAACGACTACAGATTTACGAAAAACTTCTCCTCAATTAGCCGAACTACACGCTCAATGTTCAAAAGCAATTGAGGAGGCTACAACGGCCCCAATAAGTGAAGGATATGCTATTTTAGATATTGCCAGTCGTGGAAAATTCGATACAGAAGGTATTCGACGAATGGTAGAAGAATTAGAAAATAAAAAGATATCTTTGGATAATTTGTGTACCGCTCATCGAGAAGAAAATATTCGTATTAATGCGGCATTGAACAAATTCTTAGAAGAACATCACGAAATTTATGACTGGCTAATTACGATCGCGGATGCATTCTTGCAAAAACATAAATTCATGGGAAATAATTTAGACGAAGCTAAGGAATTTTTAGATCTGCACAGTCAATTACTTTGTGATTTACAAGTAAATTATAAATTTAATATTTATCAATTTCCCATAATAATTGGTATTGATGCTTTTCAGACTAAAGGAAACGAAATTAATGTTTTATTAGGAAGTTTACCTTCAATTTTAGAATACTTGGAAGATAACCAAAGACGAGATGTAGACAATAAAGTGGAAGAATTGCACAATAAATGGATGAATCTAAAAAATGTATTAGAAAATCGACTGGATCTTTCCAAAATTTATATTAAATTTCATACGGAGGCTGATATTGTAAACAATGAAATGAATTCTTTGGAATCATCGCTTCAACAGAATAAAGATAGGATTGATGAACAATTTATGAAAAACCTTGAAGACAAATTTGAATCATTATCTCCTCTCTATCAGTCTGCTAAGAACACTGGAATTACGTTTATTAATTCTGCACATAAGGTAAGAGTTCGTTATTTTACTTTTTTAATATTTTTATCAACCAAGAATTATACTCGAAGTTGGCAAAATTTCAATGCACATTTATTTATTTTATAATACAATACAACTAAATATTATATTAAGTATTATAATATTATATATAATATATATGTCGTAGCCACAATTCAAAATCCGCCACATTTCAAAGTGGCTAGCCACATTACAATGTAGCCACAACAGCCACATTGTAAAATCTATTGTTCCTTCTTTTATACAATAACCAAAATACTTCAACAGACTTCAACTGTACATATTCTCATTTTTTACGTATATTTGTTTTTTTTTGGTTATTGTTTAAAAGAAGGAACAGGTTTGTTATATTTTGTCTCTTTGGAATGTGGCGAACTTGCAATGTGGCTACGACATATATAATATAATATTATACATATTTAATTTTGTAGGGATTTTGCATAATTTTAACTGTTAAATTATTTATGTGCAGCACATGCTCAAAAGTAATATTAGAATCATGTATTCCAGCTATTTCTATTATTGTATATCTTTTTTGTAAAATTTAATGATACCAAATTAAGAATTCAACATATATTTTTTTAAATGTTAATATAATAAATTGTCAAAACATACAGCATACAGGTATATTATGCGTACTTAAGTATATGTATATTCATTTCCCTAATGATATTCAATGAAAAACAATAGAAATGTAAGTAGGTAATTAATTTTTTGAACTCCAGTTTTTTTAACTCGTCATTAATATGTAATTACAACCAGAAGATATACATAAAAAGATTATTCTTCGTTCACGTAAATTTTCTTGAAAGCTATATTTATCTCTTAGGTATCTGAACCACATCTTGACACGCAGCGTGCTTGTGTTTGCGTGGAGACAGTGCTGGAACGGTTGTCGGGCCGACAGTTAGTTGTAACGAGGAACTGGCAAACAATCCAAACCGAAATTGCGGAAAAACGTAAACTGTTGATTCTCTTACAAGAAACCATGGCAGAAAGTACTCAGGTAATTTGTGTGATATAACATTTTAATTAACAAACACCTTTAGTACATAATACTTACTTATTAATTGATATAGTTTTTGAATAGTTTTATAAACATTTGTAATTAACACCGTACTTTAAGATTCTTTTTTTCAAATATTCATTTATGTAGTTGAAATAAAACGAATTAATACATTTTTTCATATTTTTAATTGATTTAATTCAATTATTTAACTTAAAAATGACCTCGAAATATAAAACAATAATAAAAGTACCAAGATTTACGTTAGTTGCCAAATTCAATAACAGTGAAACAAATTTCTTTAAATAAAACTCTTTTAATATTCAAATTTTATGTATTATATGTTGTCAAAGATATAATTAGAAACTCACTAAAATAGTATTGAGGGTTGAAATAGAAACACAAAGTTACGTTTGCAGCTTATGTTTCAGGTTTCAAATTTAAACATAATGTACATATAAATAAATATTTTCCAGACCATAAACTGGGTGACAAAACTAGACTCACAATTGTATCCAGTCATCACAACAAATTCAACAAAACCAAATGAAGTTGCGGCCCACTTGGAAAGTAAACTGGAAACAGTTGTGCCGGATATTCGACGTGGCCAAGAAGAAGTTAACCAGAGAATACAAACTGTTGAAACATTAATTTCTAAAACGCAAACTACAGACGAAAAGACGCTTAATATTAAAAATAAACTCAATGAAATGAAACAAAAACTGTCTGATGTTTCATCAAATTATCAAGTTTTATTACAAGTAATTATTGGATATTTTAAAAATTTAGAAGAAATCGATAAAATGGCTGAAAATTTAAATATAAAAATTAACAAATTTCCATACCCACAAGATGTTATTGCTTTAGAGTCTTTATTAAGGGAATTTGACGAGGGCCGACAGACTGTATTAGAAAGATTTAGATTTGGTCAATCCGAATGTGAACAAATAATTCACCAACACATAAACAAACAAGTATGTTCTTCTGTTTGTATGCATTACAAATTATATGTAAAAATATAAAATTTCATGTACTCGTAATTTAGGAACCTTCAAATGCTGCTTCACAAGACGCACAAAAATTACAACATATATTAGAAGTACGTAAAACAGAAATAGAAAGCTTGTGGAACGCGAAATCCAATGCACTGGATGCACATCATCAATTTTTGCAATTCAATATTGATTTGAAAGATATAAATTCCACTCTTGATGATCTAAGTCGTAAATTACAAACTGTAAAAGGACAATACGGTAATAATTTGAATGAAGCAAAAGCAACTTCCCAAACATTTGAATTCTTTGAAAAAACAATAGAAGTAAGATTAATTTTGTTTTATTTTATCTTGAATACATATTTATTATTTGTATTTTTTTAGCCATTAGATGCTCGTATTCAAGGATTTATACACACTGGAGAAAAGTTATTAGTTGATCAGCATGCAAATTCTCCGCAAGTACAGCAGCACATTTCAGACTTAATAAATAGATGGAAGAATTTAAAGGAACAAATAGAAAAAACAAGATATCTTATCAATTTAAGTATACCATATTTCGAGCTGGTAGAAGAGGTAAGACTATCGCACATTTTTTTATAACACGTTTAATAATAAACTATGAACTATTTACACAATAGGCCAATCAATGGTTTATTGAAGGAAGTAGTCTTTTAGATTCTATTGCTAAACGATCTCAATCAGTGACGCGACCTGAAGAAGCCCAGTATTTATTAAATGAGATAGCCCAATTTTTAAAACCTGGAGAAAACAAACAAAATAGTCGAATTCAAAAAATTACAGAGTTAGCTATACAACTTTATGGTCTTGATGAAACAAAACATGCACCAGTAGTTTTTGAAAACAGGGAAATGTTAAATTCGTTTACTTCTATACAAAATTCTCTGAATACTTTAAATAATAATCTTATTGCCGAAGAAAAAAGAAGAGCCGAGGAAGCTAGATTGGCGGCAGAAAGGGCAGCTGAAGAAGCACGTTTGGCCGAAGAAGCTCGAAAGGCTGAAGAAGCAAGACGAGCAGAAGAACTCAGAAGAGCCGAAGAAGCACGGCGAGCAGAGGAAGCAAGAAAAGCTGAAGAAGCGAAGAAGCTAGGAGAGCTGAAGAAGCAAGACGAGCAGAAGAACTCAGAAGAGCCGAAGAAGCACGGCGAGCAGAGGAAGCAAGAAAAGCCGAAGAACTTAGACTGGCTGAAGAAGCTAGGAGAGCTGAAGAAGCAAGACGAGCAGAAGAACTTAGATTAGCTGAAGAAGCTAGAAGAGCTGAAGAAGCAAGAAGAGCAGAAGAACTTAGATTGGCTGAAGAAGCTAGGAGAGTTGAAGAAGCAAGACGAGCAGAAGAACTCAGATTAGCTGAAGAAACTAGGAGAGCTGAAGAAGCAAGAAGAGCAGAAGAACTGAGATTGGCTGAAGAAGCAAGACGAGTAGAAAAACTTAGATTAGCGGAAGAAGCCAGAAAAGCAGAAGAGCGCAGATTAGCTGAGGAAGCTAGAAAAGCCGAAGA
>SSSI01009012.1:0-11759 GCA_004796505.1 Oryzaephilus surinamensis | reverse complement strand
TTTAAAAATGTATTCGTTTATGAAAACAAATATGTATAATGAATAATATGTAAATAATATTATCTACTTTCTACTAGAAAAATAAAGTTATTAAAAAAGAATTAGATGCAATTTTTATTTCCAGAAATATTTTCGTACTTTCGATTAAATGTGTATAATGTATATTAAAAAAAAAATTAAGCAAATTTTTCATTTTCTCTACAAATCATTACTGCATAATATATACGTAATTTTTATTTAAGTGTCATGTTGGTTGCCAAAAAAATATTACGTAATAAAGATTTATTATTTTTATGAAAACCTAAAATTGAAACTCTAACAACTAATACTTCTGTGCTTTTTAAAGCATGTTCAAACCATCTTTTCTTTAAAAGAAATGTCAATTGAAACTAATAAAACCAGAAGAATTATTATTTAATTCAAAAGGGCCGCTATTATGTCGCATCTGCGTATATCATTCGATAAGGACGCGCTTTTTTCCCGGGATCAGTAGTGCCACCTATATAACACAATATCTATTTGTGCGTGCATTTGTTCTTTGTGATGAGATTTTAGGTCTGTTCGGACAAGCCGTTAGTGGACTATCCAATGGATAGGTCGTCAGCTCCGTACTGCTCAGATACGTTTTAATATGCATTAGGAAGTCAGACCGAACGGTTTTTTTCCAATGCGCATGAGTCGTATCGTTTGTAAACGATAAACAGCTTTGTCCGAACAGACCTTTTGTCTTGATTTTTGACAATTTTTTAATCTGTTTACATATTTATAACTTATATTGAACTATAATTTCAGTGTAAAAGAATGATACCAGCTAAAAATAATCAAAGAAATACACAACGAAAGTGAAATAATTATTGATAAACGTTGTTGGGAAAGCGTACGCGGACATAACAGAATCCAAGCTTCCAAGCATACACACACAAATGGACGTGATGGTGTTACAGAGCGTACCGTAAACGATTATCAAACAAATAAAAGCATGGAAACCTCTACGGACAATAAAAATCCACCAAAATCGTCAAATTCCGATGAAAAAACAACGGAAAATGATCCGGATGCTAAGCAAAAAGACGAAAATGAGGATAATAACAGTGTAAATGGTGATATTGGTAGCATTATAACACAGAAAGACTATGGAAGTGAAAAGGAAAAAGAAAAGAAGCCAACGAACGTTGTGCCGAGAGAAAATAATGGCGGTTTAATAATTGTTGATATATCGAAAAATATTTGTAAAGCCGATTCGGACGATAGTGAGAGTGCTGATGATTTTTTATCAAATAATGACATTATACGCAATAAGGGGCTTAAGAGGAAAGCTAGTGACGCTGCACGTTCCGGCGATGATGATGGCAGTCACACCACTGAAACTGACGATTTCGGTTCAGCACCAAAGAAATCATTAAAAGGTAAACAGATTTTGTTCTTTTTTTTTATGAAAATTAATAAAAAATTTAATTAACCCAAATGAATTTATGAAATATTTAGGATAGTTGGTATCGAATTCAAGAATGTATTTAAAAAAATCTTTTAGTTAAATTATTTAATTGTTTATTAATGTGGTTCTCTGTCTACTACATCATAAAAATTGTAATTGTAGTTAATTTTTAATAAAACTTTAAAGTTAAGTATTTTTTAATCAAGTTCCTTAAAAACTTAAATTTAGGTTAAGTTTCTTAAAGTTAGGTTAGATATGAAATTTTAAAAAACTTGGGATATTGATTTTCATAAGAAATTATTCAATCATGATTCATCTTTATATATTCTACATTCAAATTAAATTCTGGATTCAATTTGTGCTGTTACAGATGAGCAGTTACTCAGCGATTCTGACTTCAACATCCACAAACAAACATTGGGAAAGGGAAAACGTGCTCGAATACCAAACAAACGTTACAGTGACATCCTAATATCACCAAATCGTAGTAAACTATTGGAAAACGGTTCGGAGCGTACATCGGAAAGTGAAGACCCATCAACAGTGAAGGATTCAACTCCTCAACCACCGAAAAAGCTACGTTCCGCCCCGGGAAATGCAAACGATCCTAATTTTTTAGTACCATTCAAATTTGGTTGGAAGCGTGAGTTAGTTTGGCGTGCCATAAGTGATGAACGACATAAAATTGCTGGTGATATATATTATTACACACCAAATGGTAAGAAGATCCGTTCATTGAGGGAATTATCAGAAATATTAAGGCATGATCCAAATGGCTTGGGAATGGAAAATTTTACATTCATGAAAGAACCATTGGGTGTTAATGATCCGGAAAAAGAGATCGTTAGAGATGCAAAAAGGCCGAACTCTACTACAAAGAAGGTTGTGTCGAGGAGTAAATCAGCAAGATCTACAAATCTTACTCTAAAGAAGATTTCTAGTCCGAAAGTGACAAAAAGTGGTTCAGGGGATGGATCAGAAGGAAAAAGTAAAAGTTCTAAAAGTTTGGGCAATTTTAAAGTAAATTAAATTATCATTGTTATTTAAGATTGTTGTAACAATTTCTGTGTTTTGTTTTAGATTAAAGCACCGAGTAAAAGTAAATCTGATAAGAAATTTAAACCTGATGAATCGATTGAAAGCGATTTGGATGCAATAAAAAATTCAACACCTAGAAAACCACAGAAATGGTCAAGCAAGTAAGTGAATTAAATATTATTAAAACAAAATATTTTTATTCTTAAGTTTCTCACATTGTATTGGAAATAGCTTTACGCCTTATTTTATTGTCTAATTCCATATTTATCCTATTTTAATTCCATCGCTGAGAAAAATTCATGTTCCCATTTAAAAAGAAAACGAAAATTTGCAAAATTATTTCAGTTCAAATCGAGATACAAATAGCAACAGTAAACCATGTCAACCGATTCAACCATGTTCAATACGATGTGGTGGATTACAAGGAGTTATACCAACATTACAATGTCGTATTTGTTTATGTTTGTATCATCCTGAATGTGTTGGATATACAATAATGCATCCAGCATTGCCGTATGTTTGTAAGGTACGACCTAAATTCGTTTAATATTTATAATATTGTGGGGCTTTATTATTATGGTGTTTCCGACTTTTCTATAGTACGGAGGCAACTTATCAAGAAAAGGGGTGGTGGTTATAATATTAATATTAAAGCTTATGATACAAAAAATGATGTATGATTTGAATTAAATACGAATCAATTCATCTACACATAATTTACTCTAATTTATTACGATTTTTTAAAACTGTTATTCAACATTTCTCTTAAAAAAAACTAAGTGTCGCATACTTTATTTTTGTATCATTTTAAAATCATTCCCAAAATCACAATATTTGTGATTTCCTAAATTTGGGGCAAACAAAAATGTTCTAATAATTCTAATAATTCTCTAAATTCTTTTTGTCTCTCATATATCTAATTTTTTTCTCAGAATTGTCATTTGGAAGACCAAACATCAGCCGATTCAGGTCAATCATCAACCACATTGAACTCTCCACCACCCCTAACTCCAATAAATACTTTAAAAGCGAGTAATGTAGCCACCAATATTTTACCAAAATTACAACGAATACCACGTAATTCACAAGATGGTGAACCGCCAATAATTGAACAGCAAATTGAAAGTGTTAATGCATCACCGCCAACATTAGAGCCACAATTGCCACCACCATTGCGAAGGCCATCAACAGCCGATTTATATCCGCCACCGCCACCACCCCCTACTGTAGAAAGTAGTAAATCGTTGGTGGGTGCTGTAACGACTTGGTTGCCACACAATTCAAAAATTGTTAGTGAGCCAACAGAAGCGCCACGTCCTCAATATTTAGAAGTTTTGAATGGACGGAAATTTCTAGTTATACCAAAACATAATTTCATGTCTGTATCACCAACGGTGGCGGCAACAGCATCGTCAAGACGTCAGTCAATAAATGAGCAACAAACACAAGAAGTTCCTACAGCTAGTTTAGGTTTAAATAATGTTGATAATGAAATGAAAATCGATCCAGAATCACCTTCGAAACCGGAAAATTCACAAACACAGAATGCTCAACAATTGATTGATAATGAAAAAATTGATCAAAATGAACACAAGGAAAATCAGCAAGATGAAAATTTTATGAAAGAGTAAGTGTTTTTTTACTTGTTCTTCATTTGATTTTTATTTCTAATTTTTTCTTTAATATTTTCAGGCATTCCATAAACAAATTTTTTCCTATTATTCCTCCATTATCTCATCATTTACGTCCTTTAATATTTATTGTTTTGCGTAAACTATTCCAATACATTAGTTTTTTTTTGGTGATGGTTTTCTAATAAAATTCATTTGTAAAATTTCGGAATGGATTTTGTTGGATAAAATAAAAATTTTTTTACAGTTTTTCTTTGAATTACAGTGACTTAATAAAACAGTGGCCACATAAAAATGGTTTAACATAATTTTTACATTAATTGGTATCAACTATAAAATTTTAAATCTAGCAAATTGTTAGTTTTAGGGCCACCACTGTTTTGTTACATCCTTGTATTTCGCTTTAATTTGCACTACATATAAATAATTTAAATATAATATAGAAGAAGTTGTTTTTCTAAATTGGGGTATTTTTTTTGTTACAGATCGTCCGATACGAATCAATCAAAAAACAAATTACGTGGTACTTCCACCACCTCCAGCACTACAACATCCATTGATTATACAAATTTCATGTCAAACTATTTACAAAATATATCCTATGGATATAAAACATTATTATACGTGTTCCAGTACCTGAAAGTGCAAGATTTATTACGTGCAGGCTGTGTATGTACATTATGGCGTGACATTTCAAGTCAGCCACAATTGTGGCGTACAGTTCGTATGAAAAATTCACAAGTACACAGTTTCGATGGTCTAGCAAATACATTACGGAAACATGGCACCGTTCATCTAGATTTACGTAAAATGTTGTTGCCTGGAGGTGGTGATGATATATGGCCACAATTCTCTGAAGCCATTCGCACTGTGGACACATTGAAAAAGATTGAATTCTGTCGTTGTCCAGCTAAAGTTGTTGAACAATTAGCTGAAAGTAAAACCGATTTGGAAGTTATAAATGCGGTAACGATAAAATGTGAAAATATGTCATTAGCACCGTTTGCCCATTTGAAAGATATTAAAGAATTAAGACTTAAATCGACACAAGGTTTGACTTTAACGTCCGATTTAAGTTCATTGAAAGAATTGAAACAATTAAAGATTTTATCGTTAACTTCGATTAAAGAATTGAACAAACTTGATTTAAGTGTTATTGCAGAATTGTCTAGTTTAGAATCATTGGATTTAGGTGAATGCAATGATTTTAAACAGAATTTCGGGGAGGATATTCTAGCGAAATTGGTAAATTTGGAAAAACTGCGTTTGGAAAAAGGACAAGGCGATTGTTATACGTTTGATTTATTAAAAGCTGTAAAAGATATGAAAAAGTTGGAGCAATTAGAGCTAGTTAATTTCGATATAAAACCAGGTTTTGATCAAGCGTTGGGCAGTTGTTCGAATATTAAAAAATTATTAATTATTCCCACATATATATCGCAAAGTGCAACTACAAATCACATGGTATTGGGTGGTGTGTTGCGTTTGCATAAATCCTTGTCACATTTTGTATGGGGTGTTACACTGGAATTATTAAGAGTGACGGAATTGTTTGTGGATCAGCAAAGCGACGACACGAAAAAGAAAGACAAAAAAGATGAAAAGAGAAAAGGTGGCGCCAGTAGTGGTGGCGATAGTTCTATACCAGTGTTAAAACCGGTACCTGTAATCACTGATGGAAAAATTGATAATATATTGCCAGCCCATGATCCACCCCAAGTCGAAATTTTACCATTACCAAATTTACAAAAATTATTATTGCAAAGTTTACCGAATACTAGAGTGAAGATTTTAAAAATACCATTTCATGCAACATGGCGACAAAGTATCACTGATTCGGTGAGCTAAATTCAAAACACAAGTTGTAACTAATTTATTTTCATAAAATAGTTCATTTATATATACATATATATGAATATTAATTTTTCTATTGATTTTTCGAATTACTTCATTTATGTATATTTTGCAAACATTTACATTTTTAAATTCGAAAAATGTCACAAATGTAAATTTTTTAATTGATCATAAAAAGGATAGTAGGTAATGCAGTTATAGATAGTAATTCAAATTATTAAGTGAATTTGAGTATATCGTGCAGTTAATGTTTAAGCAACCTTTATTCACACATTTCATTATTTTGTGAAAAAATAATCTTTAAATTATTGTCAAGTTTTTAATAAATATTTTTTAAAATTTTATATGGTTTTGGTGTTTCATTATTAACACAGTTGGGCTAATAATCATTATATTTTAAATTATTAAGTACATATTAACTTTTTCTAACTTTATGTTTTATTTTTAATTTCGTATCTTTTATTTTTTATTTTTTTCAGGTTACTCCAAAATAGCAAAAGGACAACTATTACAGTTAATTAAAAAATAAATCGCCTATTTATATGTAGTTTATTTTCGTTTATTCTATTTAATTAATTTACTTTAGGAAAAAAGCAACAGATGTTATAAGTAATAGTAAGAAATATAATTATAAATTAGAATTAGTGATTTCTTAATGTTCTTTAATTTGAACTTACAAAAATTTGCAATAATACCTACAACACAAAATATAGTGCTGCAATAATAGTGGCATTAAAAGCATTACGCTTTTCGATATAAATTTGAATGTTTTCGGATATGCATTTAATTTATATTAATGGTTTTTTATTAGATACAAATATTTAAAAAAATACATAATATTTTATATTTTAACAATAAAGAAATTATTAGATAATAATATAATAGTAATGCTTAAAATATCGCAAAATTCACAGGTTTTCCATTCCTATCAATTAAAAATTTGAATTACAAAACTAATTAAACTGAAACTATTTAAGTTATAAATGTTATACAAATATAATACCAGAGCCAGAGATTATAATACGTATATATGTATACATGCAGGATTAAAGAGTGAGCGTATGTTTAAGATAAAACTTTCGGATGAGCAATATTTTTGTTTTTAAATTTAAAATCCACAATTCTGGAAAGCATTGTGGCAATTGTATACAATTACTGGATTATTTTAATTGTATAAAAAAAACTTAATTCAAGATGAGCTGTGACCAAGGTTTCTAAAAACTGACTACTCAACTACTCAAGGTTTCGAAAATTTTAAATTTACATTTTAGAAACCTTGAGTACTCATTTTAGATCAGAGGCAGGCAACCAACATTTATCAATAAAATAAACATAACCTCACATGCCTTAAAATAATAAATTAAAATTTTAAGAATTAGTATGAATCTAGCTCTTAGTTAGCAAAATGAAAACAGTGTTAATGGTTGCTGAGAAGCCTTCCTTGGCTTCTTCACTAGCAAACATTCTAAGTAATGGAAAAGTTACAAGCCGAAAAGGTTTAATAAAAATACCGGTTAGGTACAACAATTATACATAATATTTCTTATTGAAGGTTTTAATGGAGCTTGTTCTGTACACGAATGGCAAGGCAATTTTCTTAACGTACCAGCCAAATTCAAAATGACCTCCGTTTGCGGTCATGTATTAGGCGTAGACTTTATAAGCAAATACAACAACTGGGACAAAGTCGACCCTGTCGAGCTATTTTCTTGTCCTATTGAAAAAAAGGAAGCGATGCCTAAGCTTCGAATGCCAGCATTTCTGGCTACAGAAGCGAAAGGTTGCGATAATTTGGTATTGTGGTTAGATTGCGATAAAGAAGGTGAAAATATTTGCTTTGAAGTTATGAATTCTGTAGCGAAAAGCCTTAATGGGAACGTCTTCTCGAATACGGTGACTTACCGAGCACGTTTTTCAGCTATAACTGACAAAGATATTAAATCAGCATTTAACAAATTAGGTGCGATCATTCAAACAATTTAAATTTCATTATAAAGGGAATTATTTGATCATTTTAGTGTTTCCCAATGAAAATGAAGCACGTAGCGTTGATGCAAGACAGGAGCTAGATTTAAGAATCGGTTGTGCTTTTACTAGGTTTCAAACGAAATTCTTTCAAGGGCGGTACGGCGATCTCGATTCCTCTTTAATTAGTTATGGTCCTTGCCAAACACCAACTTTGGGTTTTTGTGTAAAAAGACACGATGAAATACAGTCGTTTAAGCCTGAAAACTACTGGGTGTTGGATTGTGTAATTAAAACAAAAGATGGGCAGGATGTTTCTTTGGAATGGCAACGTGTTCGAAGTTTTGACATTGCTGTAGCCAATATGTTTTTAGATATTGTAAACAGAGTGAAAACTGGAAAGTGAGAAACGATTTAATAATTTATTAAATCAAGACAACGAATTTTTTTTTCAATTTTAGAGTATTAAGTATTATTTCTAAAGAAAAAACTAAATCTCGTCCAACTGCTCTGAACACAGTCGAATTAATGCGTGTGGCAAGTTCTGGACTGGGAATGGGGCCCCATCATGCTATGCAAATAGCCGAAAAATTGTACACACAAGGGTACATCAGTTATCCTCGTACAGAAACCACAAAATATCCAGAAAATTTTGATTTATTGTAATTTTTAAAAATTTGTATGTATTTTTTAATTTTATTTCACAATTGTAGGAGTGTTTTAAAACAGCAACAAAACAGCTCGGAATGGGGTAATGAAGTGAAAGAAATTCTTTCAAATGGAATTAATCGACCTAAGCAAGGATTTGATGCTGGCGATCATCCTCCAATTACTCCAATGAAACTCGCTTCACGTAACGACTTAGATGGCGATTCATGGAAATTATACGATTATATCGCGCGACATTTTATTGGCACATTGGCAAAAGATTGCAAATATCGAACTAAAACAATTACAATTGATATTAATGGTGAAATATTTACAGTTAGTGGTAAAACTTTAATTGACCCAGGATATACTGCGATTATGACTTGGCAGGTAAATTAAATAAATAAGAAATTTAACTGTTATTAATGCAAAATATGAGTAGGCTTTTGGCAAAAATGAAATTGTACCAAATTTGACTGAAAATGAAGAAGTTGCAATAAAAGAAACAAAACTTACAAAACGAGAAACTTCACCACCGGACTTTTTATCCGAGGCAGAACTTATTACATTAATGGAAAAACATGGAATTGGAACCGATGCTTCAATTCCTGTACATATAAATAATATTTGTCAGCGAAATTATGTGCAAGTTACTACCGGAAGACGACTGCAACCAACTACATTGGGAATTGTACTTGTACATGGTTATCAAAAGGTATAATAAAACAATATACAATAAATGTATACACAAAAATGACATTACCTATTATTAGATCGATGCGGAATTAGTTTTGCCAACAATGCGTTCGGCTGTCGAAGAACAATTGAATTTAATAGCATTGGGAAAAGCGAATTTTAATGCAATACTTAAACATACTGTCGACATTTTTAAATTAAAATTTGAATATTTTGTAAGGAATATCGATGGAATGGATCAATTGTTTGAGGTTTCGTTCACGAAACTTAGTGCAAGTGGAAGGGCTTTTTCAAGGTATCATTGAAATGCTTATATTTATTTAAATGAAGAAATTATATACCTTTTTCGTAGATGTGGTAAATGCAGACGTTATTTAAAATACATTCAAGCAAAACCGGCTCGTTTACACTGTCCACATTGCGACGAAACTTATAATTTACCTCAAAATGGCACTGTAAAGCTATTCAGAGAATTGAAATGTCCCTTAGATGAATTTGAATTGTTATTTTGGTCAATGGGGAATAAAGGAAAAAGTTTTGTGTTCTGTCCATACTGTTACAACAATCCACCTTTTAAGTAAAATAAATGTTTTTCATAATTTTACGCATAGATGTATATAAAATTATTTTGCAGTGAAATGAAAAAAGGAAGTGGTTGTAATTCGTGTCCATATCCGACTTGTTCATACAGTTTAAATCGGAATGGTGTATCCAGTTGTACCGATTGTGAATATGGAGTGTTGGTATTGGATCCATCATCAGGACCCAAATGGAAAGTGGGTTGCAATCGGTAACATCAAAAAACGATTCGATTTTACATTATTTATACAAAATTTTATTTTTTAGATGTGATATTATCATCATGCTGTTTGATCAAGCTCAGTTAATTAAAGTTCTGGAAGAAAATTGTCAGTGTGGCAGTCAGTTAGTAACTGTTGAATATCCAGAAAAGGGTAAATTGCCTAATGATTTGAAGGAAATTAAGGGTTGTATATTTTGCACTCCGGAATTTGAACGATTTGTTGATAAACCAAAAACGGCCACTTCAACGTTCAAAAGGAACAACTTTAGAGGTGGACGCGGTGGTCGAGGTCGCAGTGGTGGTGGAAGAGGAAGAGGTAGACCAAAAACCAAAAGATAAAATAGCACAACTTGTGGCGTATTTCGTGTAAAATATATCGAAGTAATTAAAAATTAATTTTACTACAAAACAACTTCTCTTGTAATATATAAGCTTGTTTTAATAAATATAATAATACTTAAAAAATATAAAAAATCACCATATCACGCCAATCATGCTTATATTAGCTAAAAGAAGTGACATACTTATATTAGTTTCGTCGGTTGGAAATGTTGGTAGTAGCTTCGAGTGTAATCTACCATTAAATCTACTTGGCATTCAGGCAATTCACCAATTTGCACCCCAGGAGAGCCGGCATATCGAGCAAAAGGAGGTACAACAGTTTCTGGTGCGAGAATTGTGTTATCTTCAATTACACAACAATCACGAAGTACACAACGACGGCCCTAAAATAATAGTCAGATTGGATTATAAAAGATTTCGACCACATTTTACATACTATAACGCAATTTTTTCCAATGTGGACGTAAGATCCGACAATAGCAGCATTGACTACTGACTTTTCACCAATAAACACGTTGTCACCTATTTGTAATGGGAAAAACACCACTCTGAAAAGTTTACAAGTGATTTAATAATTTTAAACAATTTCTTTTAGACAAACCCTTTGCTGAATTTCTTATAAGGTGGTCGAATTACAGCCTCTTTACTGATAATACAATATCGACCAGTTTTGACACTAGCCAAATCTCCTCGAATAATTGCTTCTGATTGTACAATTACTTTTCCCTGTAGAATAATGTTTTGGGAACCACATAAAATCGTTTGACGACAAACTTTATTTCCAGAGGCCTAAAAATTGCTAAAATAAATTTTTGAAACTGTTGTGGACATTTAAAAATGTACCGTTTCTACATATTCTCCTTTATTGTAATGAATATCTCTTAACTCCATTTTTCAAAAAAAAAAACAAGTTAAAAATGTTTTACGGCAGTTAACCTAAAATTAATTTTAACCGTTTTGACGTTTTGTTAAAGAGATAGAGTGCGTCATGTTCAACGTCACAAATGTAGTTCATCAAATAAAAATCAGATGGAGGCCAGTAAAAAAGAGGAATAGGAGTAACTTACATTTTCCAATTGCAAAATAGTTCATATAAATTAAAATTTTACATACAAAATATTTTAAATAAAAACACTTTCAAAAGAAAAGAATGTGAATTATTAATTATTATAATGTACAACGATGCCTCGATCTTTATTCGTCAATGTAGTGAGTATGAAAAAAATAAATAAATTTAACGGTCAACGTAATATTTAAACTGCCAACCTATTTTAAAAAAAATAGTTATATTCTATTTTTACGGTCAAGCCACAAAAAACTAAATGTAGAAATGTGTTTCTAAAAGTAC